>PNEQ01003178.1:2132-19952 GCA_003012365.1 Medauroidea extradentata | reverse complement strand
GCACAGGCGGCGCCGGCGCCGCGCGGTTTTCAAACTGTCACTGCCGCATTTTTTAACAGATTTTCGCTATTTTTGTTTTATTTTTAATATTGTGTCTTACCAAGTAATAACTGCAACTCTACAATTCATATTTTAATGCCGTGAATTAGATACAGTATGTTTTATTCATTGTCAACGTAATTCCTTACAATTTTTTTTGACATATAATTTTGTTATTTTTTGAGGGTTCCTGAGATTGTATTCGTAGAATCGTTACCTTCGTTAAATCCAGGGTTCGTAAAATCGGGGGTCTATTGTAGTAACTGTTCAGTTTAAAGCATTTTCAATACTAAGAATGAATTTTTAAGTTCCCGTCAAGTACTTTGTAATGAGATTTCACTGTAGTACCACTGTTAACACACATTCCGTCATTAATTGTTCTAATGCACATTTCTGTTCAGTAATTAACTTGCCTAGCATCTCTGGGATTCTCACTGCATTACAAACAAGTTACCAGGACTGCAGGATGCTAATCACTGCTGTAACTTGTTATGAAGAGAACTATTAATGAGACACACAATAGCAAGTGGTGGAACATATGCTTCAAAGAAGAAGTACTAGAAATGAAGTTGTAAAGTCTGGCGTATATCTAGTCTCCTTTACACTTGTCTTTTTCATCTTACCATTCCTTACGTTCTGCATCAATGTGAACTGACAACCTATGTTAAAAGAAATAAAATTTTTTTGGGAAAATCTCAGTTAAAGAATATTTAGGAAACAGCAAATTAGAAATAAAAAACTTTAGCATTTCAACAAATTAGATTACTATATTATTTACAAAAGTGTTCTTGATAAAAAATAAAAAACCAAATCAGTCTGCAGTCAAGCTACACTAATAACCAGCAATTAAAAATACTTCAAAACTAAAAATGATCGGAAATTGGGAATGTACATAAGACTCTTGAAATTAATTCTGAAGTAAATTTTTATCTTAATGCAACAAGTACAGCAAGTAATTTGTTTCCTAATAATTACTATACTAAAACATCATTAACTGAGTTCCATTTATCATCCTGAACTGTCATGAAACAAGCCCCTCTAGAGCAATTGCAAGGAAAAGTAACTAGCTCTGTACCTCAATACATGACGGAGCTCTCTGCGAGTCTTGAGTGCCCAGCAAAACACGCAGGGCAGTCATAACCATGGAGCTATCCTGATTTGTTATCTCAATGCTGAAGCCAGTGGACTTGGCACATGCCACGTACATTCCTAAAACAGATACATACCAAGTTACCTGACACAACCACTAAGGGTTGTACAGGTGAGTTAATTTTTTTTTTTTGTTTAATGAAACAAATGAAAAACATGTAAATTTCACGAAATCAAAATTAAAGTGAAAACTAATTATGTGAGAGTTTGACCTTAATGAAAGTTTAACTAAGTTTTATACAGTGGAAAAGGGTTTCATTGTGAATTTATTTAACTCAAAGAGATAGAATATTAGCTACGCTGTGTTGTACCATTAGTGGGCCTAGAGTTTTGAAATATTCCTGCTAAGCTGACACTGAAAAGTAAGTTTACAGTAGAGGCCTGCAAAAAATTTAAGGCTGAAGTTGTTAGTTAAACTAAATGAACACTTGTAAAGAACCAAAATTAAAAAGTTGAGAATTTTTGCTTCATTACACTTTCAGTGAATAATTTTCTTACAGAAAATGAAAGTACAGATTATTCACTGTCGTTTCGCACAATCCTACAACAACTTCATTTAAACTCCCGTGACTTCACTCACAGACTACAGCAGCTGTCTTACCTGTCGTGTTCAAGCGGTGCTTTATCTGCTGTGGGTTGTAGATTTGCAGCAAGTCGTTACCACCAAACTCCACATCATTCATTATCTGGCAATGCTCAAAGAAATCTATTGGGAACATGACCAAACCTAGAACACAACATTATCACACGTTACACAATTGCCTCAGTTTGTTCTAAAATGTTGCATTATTTTACATCACAAAACTATATCACATACCTCAGCTTCGTAATAAAGTAAAATATATTAGTAAACAAATTATAGGCAGATAAAATATTAAACCATCTGGCCTTATTATGAACTATGAAATATCTCAAAACAAAGATAATGAGATGATCCAGAAACCAATGTCTCGAGTATTGGAATGTTATTAGGACTGTCTGGATGAATGTATAATTTTACTCAATCCTTTATTTTTCAGGTGAATAAAAAAAATTATAAATGCATGCAGACATTCTACGAATGTGGCCTTTATGTGCAAACAAGACATGAGACTATACAATGTATCCCATGGATGTGAACTCCTAGGTTCTACACATAGAGATTCTGCTGTAATTGTGTCTCACTAGTTAATTTCATACCTAGTACTAAACGGTCACCCAAAGTGCATAAATTATAATCCATAACTTAAATAATAATCTTCTATTACACAAACACAACATTGTAGTACATAGTCCAAAAAATAGACGTTAAATTATACCAAATAATGACACGCTTCAATATTTGCCTACAGACATGGACACACCTGACAGGAGGGGGGCAGGGAAGTACACACAATACTCCCCTTCCATTCACAAAAAAAAATTATTTAGAGAAAATTAAATAAAAATACTGATACAGTGAAAGTTTGTTACATAGAGTATGGTTTATAACAATCTTTGCCCTACAACAACTTTATAGTGCAAAATCCCTCCATAAAACATTTAAAATTACAGTACAGTAAAACTCTGTCAAGACATTTTTCAAGGGAAATGTAACCAAAAACTTATTAGCTGGGAAAACTTCTTAAGTGGGAAACAAAAATTTTTTAGATTGAGGCTTGAGATTTTTAATTGGCGAAAAATTCATAAATAAGGATGAAATCATGTTTCACTACAAATACGATAGCAGAAAATACTCAAGTAAATTCTTAGTCAACATATTTGGCACCAAATAAATTACATTTTTTAATTAGTAAATACAGTAAGTAATTACTAATTAGTTAAGGAAGTAATAAAATAGATATAACAGTAGGTTTAAAAATAATATGGTAGATAAGCAATACACAACATTGAAACAGGATACAGTGTTAGACCTACATCTTAATACACGAAATACTATTTACAATTTTACAATGTACTTACATTCAGTTGCTGAAGAGCCAACAGCATGAAAATGGAAACTGATATGCCATGACCTACTTCTTTTTAAAAAAATCATGTAGAGTTTTTTGCTTATAACTTTTCTGCGACTGCAAGAGTATGTAATTTTCCAAGTTCCAACAAACTTTTCCAAACATCATCTGGAACATCTGATGTGCTAGTCACAAAACTTCTCAAACTTTCAAGGTGGCCGACTGCTTCAGAACATGTTGGTTTCGCTGTTGTGTCTGCAACCCCATCTTCTTCCTCTTCATCACTGTCCTGGTTCTTCTGCTCTTCACACAAGTCTTGAACAGTTTGTACTCCACATGTGGCGATATGATCATCTGCAGCAACAAAGTCTTGAAAATTGCAGGATACATTTGTTGTGTCCTGAAGATTCTTCCAAACAGTCTCGCAGTCATCGATGATTTCAGGATCAGTGGTTGTGGGCTCACCAAATCCTGCCTTCTTGAAACAGTTGGAAATTGTCTGCGACTCCAAGGATTCCCAAGAGGCAGCTAGGAAGTGCATTGCCTCCAAGATGGAAATCTTGACATCGGACCCAGGTTTCATCTTCAGTAACAACCTGCAAACAAGACGCTTGCGAAAACGTTATTTCACCACTTTAATGATCCCCTGATCAAGTGGTTGAAGTACAGATGTGGAATTTGAGGGGAGAAAGTGTATCTTGATGTTTCGCAGGTTTGCAACGTTCTTTGGATGTGCAGGGCAATGATCCCAGAAGAGCAGAATTTTCCTATTTTTGCACCCCATTTTGGCATCAATAGAATGCAGATACTGTTCAAAAATGGCACAAGTCATCCAAGCAGACTTGTTACTTGTGTATCGACAAGGCAGGGTTTTTATGTTTTTGAAACATCTAGGTTTTTTTGCTTTGCCGATAACTAGTATAGGTAGCTTCTCAGAACCATCCATGTTTTATCCAACTAAAACAGTTAACCTTTCCTTACTCCGCTTTCCTCCACGATATGTTTCTCCCTTAAAAGCAAGTGTTTTATCTGGCAGTAAATTAAAAAACAGTCCAAACTCGTCAACGTTAAAAACATTGCTAGGGGAGTATTCCAATAAGAGGTTAGGTAACAACTGTTTCCATGCATCAACTGATTCTTGCTGTACACTTTCTGCCTCCCCACTTACTGTTCTGTATACTATCCCAAACCTGTTTTTCAAACGATCGATCCAGCCGTTTGATGCTTGAAAATCCACGTTCAGTTGTAGTGCAATCTGCTCAGCCTTTTCTTTAATAATGGTCCCATTTATAGAAATATTTTGCGCACTCGCTTGCTTAAACCACTCCACTAAAGGCTTTTCAATGTCTTCATACTTCCCAGTTTTCTTCTTTTTCCGTACGGATGATGTATTGGCAGCATCGGCGAAAATTTCTTCCCCTTTTGAAATGATTGTGTTTACAGTCGATGGCGCCATCCCAAGTTCTTTGGCGATAAGCACACGTGGCGTTGTCGGGTTGGATTGCACTTTTTGAATAATTTCCAACTTTTCATTCACAGTTAGTGCTTTCCATTCAATCCCACTCTTGTTCGAAGCCATTTCCAAAGTTTAACTTATAAAAAACCACATTAAACTTGCACAATCACGAAACGATTTACTAAATTTCCTAGGTCCTTGAAGTAACCATTAACCAAAGTAAAAACGTAAAAGGAAACAACGTCGCTGTTTACTCTTTTCCGGCAGAGAAAAAAGTGTTGCCAACGGTAGCACTGCAAACTGAACTAATGTTACTTTTCAACGGTAAATTTATTTTTTATGACAAGAAATTTTTTTACTTCAGTGAGAATTTTGCCTACAAGATGTTGGCTACCCTGCAACATCTTTTTTTTTAAGCTGTGTTTACAAATTACGTCTTAAACATTACGAAAAGTAGGTTACTGTGATGTGAAAGTGTAAAACTCGCTGAAAATTAAAATAAATATATGTTTTAGACTGGAAAAAACTAATCGTATTATCGGGGAATGCTACATACACTGTAATTGAAAACTTTAAGTGCGGGAAATGATAGTACATAAACATACGGCAAAATGGTGGGACTACTTGCGCCGAACGTCTTAGCTGGGAAAATGTATTTTGCGGGAACATCTTAAGCGAGTTTTACTGTACTTGATTAGAAAAACACTTTACTACAAAGACAATTTTTGTTTCCATTTACAATTGTCCTTATAGTGAGATTCCATTGTATTCACACCAGTGGCATATTCAAAGTTTATACATGAAAACTGCTCAGATTCTGCTTCTTGAAATCAATAGTTTCTGAAGGGAAGTCCCCTAGACCCCCCCCCCCCTCGTGTACTTTACCAAGCTTTAAAGCAAACCGCTCTAAAGCAATGACTAGCATATTACCCACTGGACATACTTGTCACCTCAAAAATCAACTGCTGCACACACCAATGCCTGCCTGCACAGGCATTGACACTGTGTCACTTTTACCTATTTTACTGCCAAAGGTTACTATAAACACAACCCGGGAAATATTACTAGTTTCCACAACCTGATAGGTGAAAAGGTTCTGCAATAGGTCAACTTTCTGTGGTGAAAACCTATCATCTATAAATTTTAATCTGAATATTTTTTCTTCTTAAGGAAAAAAAAGTTTGTATCTTTTTAATTTAGAACACTAAAATTAAAAAAAAATAATAATAAATAAAACTAGTAGTCATAAAAATATACACAGGAACCATTTTAACAATAATTATTCAAAAAACCTTACAAACATAGGCATTCATGGCTAATTTTGTTGCTGTAAAATTATACACAGTCAAATCCTGATTATCTGTTCTTATCTCTGAAAGAAACAAGATATATAGGTGAAGGGGAATTAGTCACCAAGGAGATAGAAAGGGGTTTTTCCCTGATAATAGAAAATAACGGCTAATTCTGAACATTAATTACCATTACAAGATTTGGTTCATGTACCTGATAATATACCTCTCCTCTTAAAATTTAAGTATGTCCATACTAATTTTGTGAAATGGAAGTCGTTACATACAAAATTTATGTTTTAATGAGAAATTTATGTTTTAATGAGAAATTTATGTCATACTTATAAAACAAAAAATTAAAAAGGATAGTTTTTTCTGTAAAATTACATACTACAAGATGCAATGGATGATCCGTACAGCTAATGGAGGGTTTTAAAAATTGTGACTTTCCTTTCATGAATTACAACACTTCTAGGCAAAATAGAAAAATGGTGAACTTTTCCATTTTTACAAATGAGTTAAATACATAAAAAAATTAAATTCTGAAAACAGTACAGTAATCGTAATGCTGGAACCTCACACAATCACACACAAAATAAAATAAAAATGAAGGGAGGGACAAAAGGTCACTAGGCAACTAATTACATATTCAAATTAGAAAAACACAAGTACTCAAATGGTACCGTGGGGCTTGATACGTAGTGACAAACAACAAAACGACGACATACATTTTGTGCGGAACACGCTTCTGTGCAAAACATGTATCGTTCTGTTGTGTGTCACTATCAAGCCCCACGGTACCATGTGAGTATTTGTGTTTCTCTAATTTGAATAAATAATTAAAATAAACGTAATATGTTTTCACTTAAAATAGCTGCTGAAATGAAAACGAATACAAGAATATACACACAAAAGAATAGAATAGAACCATACATTAACATTCTTAACAGCTGTATAAGAGATAGTAGTAAATTTGGTTAATAAATATTATTTTCGTTTTTTTTTTCATCACAGCAATGTACGTACATAGTGTATATGTAATTTTTACAACACTTCTAACAATTTAATATAAGTAAAACATACTTGCGGTTTTCCCAGGTTTAGTAACTTTTTTCTTTTTCGTTGGTTTGCTGACAGGGACCATGGTGCTGACAGGCTGAATGCTCGAGGACAGCCAGAAACCTACAATGTTCCCACAAAAATGTGTAATACTTTTGTTTTACAGTGGTCTTATGCCTGTCATTACATACACAATTCAAATCTCTGGCAGTACACAAAGATCATGATTTAACTGGAAATACAAATTCAGTACAATATTACAAATTCTATAAAAACACAAGCAAGAACAAGTCTAGTCTATGAACTCACTTTCATATCATTATTTCACAGCACATTATTTAATTACAACAGCATTAATGTGCCAACACAACACACATACCATTAGCTGCAACAACACAAACCTATATACAGTAGAGCCCCGATTTAACAAACTCTGGAATAACAAAACAATAATTTAACAAAAGGATTTTTAGGAACCTACAAAAAAATAACCAAAAAAATGTATTAAATAATTAACTGACATTGATAAAATCTACTATTAATTGTAAGTCAAGTCCTTTAAAAATACTAGCACCGACCGCCGTATATACTTATTTCTCCGTAGAAAAGCTTGAACCATCCGCCGAGAAACAAAAAAAAAAAAACTGTTAAAATTCATTGAAAACTTTGGCAGCGGAAGTGAATTTGAGATACGCACACGGAGGCACGGGCGAGCAAACAACCCTGTGTTGCATAACAAGCTCGCGCCTAGATCCTCATCCTGGCAGCTGGCGAGTGAACGAGCATCTAGGTACCCAGACTCCACAGCGCGGCAGTGGACAGCACAAGAACTAATTCACAGATAGTGCTTCGCGTATGTTAGAATGCGCTGCAGTACCGAGTGCTCTATGGATTAATTATATTACCTATAGAATTCAGTGATGCGCAGCGTGATTATTTACACTCACGTCCCGTGATAAAACATGCAAAATTATAAAAAAATACGTAACATTATTAATGCAGACTTTTACAATGAATTTATTACCATAAACATAAATAATTTGTGTCTCCGAAGCTAAAAAAACGCTCCAGTACAAAGCATTTTTAGCGAGCAGACCAATACGAATTTATTTCACACGCTGCTGCATACAAGCTACAATGGCCACCGCAGTGTATATTTAATTATTATTTTACAGTTGACTCGCAAACTTAATTCAATTTTCATTTTTTAAAAATTTGTTGTACTATTTTTCATGGAATTTTCCTCAATTTTGTTGGTGGAGCGGGCCAGAGAGAGACAGAAATATTGACGTCTCTGCGGTGTTAGTCATCACTTCTCATATGTTGATGGCGCGCGCAAGGACGGCCTAACTCACCATGCGCATGCTCGCTGAGCGTTCCACTGGAAGTTTTTCCGATTTTTTTCTTTTCACGGCTGTGGCTTACCTATTGAGATAAATGTGTTTTGTAATTGTTTTGAACCAATATACTTTTTTAAAATTACCATAAATTCCAACTAAACATTTAACTATTTTTGGCTCGGGGGGGGGGGGGGGGTGAAGTCGGATTTAACTAACAAAACATTGATTTAGAGTAAACATTTTCGGGTCCAATGGCATTTCGTTAAATCGGGGTTCTACTGTAGAACAAACCGGACTAAAAAAATAATAATATTTTAGTACTATACAACATAAATTGAATGGGAGTGATAGCATAAAGTGCATGAACCAAGAACATATTAACAGTACGAACACACCCATACTTGAAACATGAATCCATACCAGTGTGCTCCATGGATGCCATATATATCCTCAAGCTGCCATCTTCACACAGCAAGATGAGGGTGGTACGATGATCAGCATTTGAGGACGGATGCCTGATAGCTACCATGTCCATAGTCTTTGCTTTTGCTGGAACTACTTTGATCTCCTGGACCAATATGGTTTCAGGGGTCAACATCAAGATTACTGGATTGTTACCTATATAAAAATAGCAAATCACATGTATGTACCACAGGGAAATTCTTTAATAATATTGTATACAATTTATCATTTTGCTATTTTAAACAGAAATGGGGAATTTTGTAAAAAAAATAGCGATTCTTCATGTCTCGTAAAACAGATGACTTGCAATTTTACCACACCAATTGCACTCACATTTAATTGCCATCTGCAAAAAAACAAGATTAAGCATAAATTTTTAATTAAGAATGTAAAATATAACAACGAAATCATATTAAAGTAGTATAACAGCCACTCCTGCACAACATAACACCTAGCAAAGCATGGCGATCTCTGTAGTTTCTAATTTCACTGTTGATTACACTGAATACCTACAACATTAAAATAAAACCAAGAAGTAAATATGCTCAAAATAAAAACTTATAGTTAATAATCAATATTACATATCACTGCCACTAACAACAGGGTACAGCAAACTATGGTTTCTTACAATGAGATATCACTTAAACTTGTGGTCGACCAGCTTATACTAGAATCAGAAGTCAGCTCAGAGAGTAATACAATATTATAAAAGACATTTTTCTCTGCATCATGCACTGTGGAATAGCTAATACCTGTACTGCTAGAAGAGCATGTACGCAGACATTTCACTCTGCCTCACCTGCTCCCAGAAAATGTTCATTTTTTTTTTTAATCTATTAAAAAGATGCAAATTGATAAAAATAACTTGCAGTACAGTAAAACCTCTTTATAACGACCCATTTTATAACGACCCCCTGTCTATAACGACCCGTTTTTGGGAAACTGTGATTTTTTTTAATTTCAAATTTCAAGGAAATCGGAAAAAAATAGGTTTTTGTGCGCCGTGTTGCGCTTCTAGTGGCGATAACTGTACTGCATGCGGCAAGCAGTGACTCATCCATTCTCTCTCCAGCCGTAACGGTACATTTATCTTCCTTTCCCCCTCACGGGAATACCCGGCGCGCTCGGGATTCTCCACCTTTGTTCACGTGCCACTGCCTAAGTGTTCTCTCGGTCGCTGTTAGATACGCAGTGCGCTTACTGTTTGCTCTATTATAACAACTTTATTGCGCGACTTTTGGATTTCTCTTGGTTTTTTACGATTTATGACGACTTATTGCGCTTATTTTCATGATTTCAATTTGTAATTTATTTGGTTTGAGTTTGTGAACGGATATTGACGACCCACGCAGTTCTTTTGTCTTTCAATTTGGTTACGATTATTAGATTTGATTTTTAATTGACACAGAAGCCGAAATCAGAGATTACGCGGGAGTTCGGCATCCCGAAATCAACGTTGTTTACAATCTTAAAAATGATGGACGAGATCGTAAAAGCAGTGAAGGAAGGACGCAATGCAAACGCAAAAATACTAAGGCGTAAGATGCACGCCAATTTGGAGAAAGCTGTGCTGGAATGGTTCGGCCAACTTAGAGCACAAAACTTGCCTGTAAGCGGAGGACTTTTTTAAAAAATAGGAAACAGTTGTTCGGCCCTTTAATGTGTCAAGACATTCTTTTATTGTGTGTTTGTTTAGTGTCCCGTCAACGTAGTGGTAATAGTAAACAAATGATCTGCCTAATTTATCACGTTTGTCGGATATTATATCTGGTAAATTTCTTACTAGTGTACTTGTAGTTTTTTCATGATTTTTTTTCTCTTGTGTACTCTTTAAATAAATTTAAACGTTTGCTCGTACAACAGCTACGACTAAGCTGTTAACTAATTAATAGTACACTTTTAGTAGAGTAGAGACCATGTTGCTACATTTTCTTTGTCCTGAACGAAATATTTTACGCATTGACATGTAAGTTTAATATTTTAAGTCAGCGATAACGTTACGCCACAGTGCGTGCCCGCGATTATCTTTCTGTAGGTCTAAAGGCAGAGCAAGCTGACGCGCTGAAGAAGACATCTGCTGTGGCTTCTGTGGTATTGATCGGTGCATGCACGCGCAGCCATCTCCGGCACTCCCCCCCCCCCCTACATCATGGTCTATCCTCCCGGCCGGCCAAGCGGCCGGCCGATAACAAGCAAGCGGCGACACGGCACGTAACCTCACAGCGTGTGACTTCCTAAGCGTTCACGGCGTAAAAGAAAAGCCCTGAGAGCAGAATACACTATCACCTTTTCTCTAAAAGACGTCTGGTCATAAATTTTGTTTATAGCTTAGTTTAAATACAAGATTTATTATTGCTTAAGATGACTGAACATGGTCTTAATGCGAAAACGGCCTATTTTGACATGTAGAGGTTCCAAATTGGTTTGAAATCTTATAACGACCCTAATCTCGGGAACCGTGAGGGGTCGTTATAAAGAGGTTTTACTGTACTTCTTTCTTTGCCTTAAAACACGTAGCGTAGTGCTAATGGATACACATAGGTTATTTTTTGCCAAGCGTGTTATACAATATACAGTTGAATCCCATTACTACAAGAGTTAACAGTAAAACAAAAAATTGTCATAATTAAGAGTTGTAATAACTGAATGTTTACATAAACAAGCATTTTTTTAGGTTATTGACATGATACATGGGATGGGAACAGTATAGTTTACCTTGGTTAGTTTATTATAAAGCAGATTATCAAAAATGATAGGCATTTATTAGGAGTAATATACTGTACAATAATTTATTTATTCAATGATCTTCGTTAGTTTTTGATGTTACCATTTTCACTTGATAAAACATGGCCAAAACGTAAGGAAAACCAAACAAATATGGCCATCTTGTGAGGCAACAAATAAAACAAACAGCACTGCTAGCTTAATTGTGATTGGCTGAAACGAACAATTCTCTACCAATAAGATGTCTTATGATAGGACAAACAAGAGGAGCAGCTGTTCCATACTACCCGCACTAGCAACGTTTTGTGAATTATTCAAAGCAAAAACAATTACAACATTTAGTACGTGATCCTAACTAAGTACAGTGATTATAAATCCATTCCTACATAAATTTTCACCAACATGAAAACTTGAATTCAAAACATGTAAGTATAAAAAACCAACACAAGTAGTATATGAACTTGGGTTATGCTGATTAGTATAAAATTTAAACTCCAGGGGTTCAAAAAGTGATTCAAATGAAGTTAGCTTAAATGTGTTGCCGTGATCTGACAAACTTAACGTGTGCAAGAAACAAATCTTGCAGGTTAATTTTCGTAAATGTAACTACTTGCAGTGTAACATACACAATAAAAAAATTCTGTTCATTATCACAATAAGAACAAGATACACACAAGCAATGCCGTGCACTCAATTGACTGCATTCGTTTTCGTGAAGTACCAAGATGGCATCCATCCATAACAATCAAGGGTGAGCAAGACACGACAGCATTGCCAGATGCAACTGCATTTCCACAGTTGCCATCTCTCAAGCTGTGCACGGTACGCCAACAAACAAGTGTGCATGAATTTATGTTTACTTATAATAATTTTGCACTGAATGTTAATGCTTCTGAATCACTCGTATCTACTATAAAACTCACGATGATAGCACTTGTAATTATAGAACATTTTTACAGTAAACTGCATAGACAAACTGACGGTGCACTACAAAACACTCGTAATTAATGGCTCGTAATATCCTGTACATGTAGTAGTGAGATTATACTGTATTTTTTAAATTTGATTTCTGGTGGGTTTTATAGATGGATGGGTTATTATACTCACACAAACACAATAAGAACACTTTTGTGAAATGGGTTGGTTTCAGAGTATTTTAAAGTTTGAGAACTTAATTAAACCTAAGACAAATACTTACTACTTTGCATGACACTGCAGACAAGTCCTGGGTGGTTGGGTACTTCACTCCACTGACACAGCGGCTGTGGCTGTGCATTGTTTGCCTTGTTCCCTCCGTTGCCACCAGTCTTGCTCAGGTTGATGGGGAACACAGGGCCTAGGCCAGCATCCATGTTTTTCAGCGGGGCCACAAAGTTCTTGCCCTGACTGTAGCTGAAGAAGAGCAGCTGAAGTGTGTGTGAGTAGTATATTGATACACCACCACCTCCAACTTGACCCATCGAGTCCTGTTAACATTACACACCTCAGCACTGAGCTAGTAAATTAAGCTATTTTACTATCACCTGCAGCATAAATACTGTCTTACACATGTACATATAAAAGAATAAAGAATATGAAGGCATCTACAATGCATCTGAAGTAAAAAAAAACACACAAAAAATTATTTGAAGTAAGGTTTGGGAAAAATTATGCTAAAATAAAAACTCTGAAAAAATTAAAAATTATTACTTTTAATTTCCCCCACGTAATCATGACTTGCAGGTTCTATTTCAGTATGTACGGCATCAAAATGGTAAAATTTAGAGATACAAGGATTAACTCATCACAGTAATAGATTTTGCTCAATACCAATTCAAATTTCATTAATTTCATTATAAATTATTAACTTCCAAAATAGAACCAACTTCACGATGCCGTGGTACTAGAAGCAAACCAGTTTTCATGTGACTCATAATTACAGCATCAAGTATCCATGTACAGCACAACACCTAGCAATAAACTGATTTTTGATTTACAATAACTAACTTAACTTTTTGAAAGACCCGTTACATACCATAAGTTAACTGCATTAGCTTCACCATGAAAGCAAGAACATAATATGATTAGTTTGAAAGAATCTTGCAATAAGAGTGAAAGGTTTTGAGTAGACTTGTAAACGTATGCCATTGCAATACTCTTGTTATCCCAGCAAACATGGTTCCTAGAAAACATAGCCTCTCAGACAAAAGTACTGCAATGGTACACATCATTGATTCTACTCAAAATCAAGAACTTACCAGAAATATCCAGTCGAAAATAAATTTATAACAAGTCTCCATAAATATAATTTCAATGATAAAAATCACAGGTGGTTGGTAATTTGTTATTGTAATAAATCAGTTAATGAATATTGTAAAAGAATGAGTGAACTCATATAAGAAATCAATTAAAAAAATAATTCCATAAATAATTAACTGAAAAAGTAACACATTAACCAAGTAAATATTTAACTACGGGAAATAAGTGTGACTGAGAAATACACAGTGGGCAAGAAGGTGCAACAAAATACACTAGAACTCTGATTCTACAAACACACAAGGTTCCTCACAAGTTGTCCGAACCAATGAGTTGTCTGTACGAACTGACACAACCAATTTTGTCAGTGTACCCCCATCCAGCAGTAAATCCTATACAGGTAAATCAATGACAAGTGCTATAGATATAGTGATACTGTATCTATATATCTCTGAGAAACACTTAAGACCTAAATCTAAATACTATAGCAGATATTTCAGTGAAAATTATACCCAAACTGTGCACTGCAAAAGTTAACGAAATCAAAAACAAAGGACAAACATTTTGCGATGTGTGCCATTCTAACCTACAGCACAACACGTCACGGCCCATGATTACATTTCCAGCAGGAGAATAGTGCGCTTTATATTAATGGAATATTCTCAGTAACATGTCACCATCTTTAATTAAAATATTATAATCTTCACTATAGATACATTAATTAGTATGAAAACATACTGGAAAAACGTTTATAAACACAGCCATGATAAAGTGTTCGTAAATGTTGACGTGTTTGAAACTGTCTCAGGGAATTAAATATTAATTTTAACAATACTCATAGATTTTATGAAATACACTATCATGTGAGAAAAAAATTATGCACTGTATTTGATTGCTGCAAAAATGTGAGTACGCACTACATAATAGCATTTTATGAAGTCGTGAATTTAGTCTGGGTAGGATGAAATATTAACTTAAATCATTACAAAAGTCTTCAGGGGAAAGTATGTTTACATCCAAATTACGAACTGATGGAAAAAATATTGCTTTGATATGTTCACAGGATGAGTTTGATAAATGCTGGCGAACATTTAGTGACTCACGTGATCGGGAAAATGTGGTCAACGTATCGAAAACCCACGTTTTTCGAATAAATTTTAAGTATCATATACGTAAACAGCACCTCAATTGCGACAGTTAACACCATCTCTTCATTAGTCCTTGTAAAACTGCGCACACCCCAACAATTATTGACCAATCACAGGCATTCTGAACTCATCTGTCCATTTTCTAGTGCCGATAAACTTTTGTCTCGTACAGCACACAATTAATGGTAAATATTAAACAATTTTTGCATGTCTGTCATAACTGAGCCATGTAACACTACATACTAGATTATTTCCTGTACAGCACCTGTATTGTTTATATTTGCTGTAGACTTGCAACTCTATTTTAGTGATTTTCATGCCTTCCGCTCCCCCCCAACCCATTAATTTTACAATTATTTTTAAAAATTTTCATTGTTCCCAAAAAAATGCCCATACTAGCAAGGTGTACGTACTAAACAGTGCCGTACAAGCGGGTTTGAGTATATGTCAATAAATACTGTAATTAAATACATTATTTGATCTTTCTGGCACAATTCATAAGTTATTCTGTTTTAAACAAAACATTAATATTCTGATGTCAATATGTGGAAAATTACCATATTTCTCCATGTACCACCCGCACCTTTTTTTCCAAAAACCAAATTGAAAAGTTGGGGCGCGGACTTACAAGTAAATCAAGGTTTTGGATGAAAAATGAGGTCTCGAAAAATGGGATTTACCATACATTACAGACTGCTGGAAGCATTTATTACAAATGAAATATAAGTACGTATATACAATATAACATCAGATTATAGCTTATTGGATGTGAATACACAACACCGGCAATACCGTCAGCCACGCCCTGTACCGACGTACTGTGCCTACAGCTAGTGGCGCCATGGCCGCCCTCCGGGACGTTCCAAACTACAGCAATTTAGAAAGCGCCGGGTCGTGCTCAGCTGCGCCAAGCCATTTAGTGAATTGTTTCATTCTAAAAATGTCTGCATATTACAACGGTGTTGATTAACGATGCATTATTTGACTGGTTTGGCCCGATGAACAAGCATCTACGCACGTACAAGCAGCGCGGAGGCCGAGATAGTGTTTCGTGGCTCCGCCAGAATGTGCCACAGTACAGCGCGGAGGCCGAGATAGTGCTTCGTGTTTCCGTCAGAATGTGCCACAGTACGGCGCAGCTGAGCGGATTCTTTAGTTACAGCGTCTACCTAACAGAGTGCAGCATACGTTGCCATGGATCGTTCGCCCATGTTCCTCGCAGCCAGCCATTGCCAACTTTGTTCCAATATGCTGAGTGTGGTGCTAATGCAGTATTTACACTTGTGAGGTATAATTTAATTACGTTTTCACGCAAAAGTAAACTAAATAAAACAAAATAGTGAAAAAATTATATTTTCATTTGAGCATATTAACAGTAAGGGGTGCGGGTGTATACTTTTGGGGTATAATTTCATTACGTTATTTGCGTAAAAATAAATTAAATTCAAACAAAATAGTGAAAAAAAAAAATAGTGAAAAAAATTTTTTTTTTCAAGAGAGTATGTTAATAATAAGGGGGCGGGTGGTACATGGGTAAATACTGTATTTATGTAGTGTTACAAGTACATAGTTACATTTTGTGCTCTAATATACTTTTAGTATTTTAATTGAATACAGTAGATTCTCATTTTTATGTACCTTTTATTTATGTAATGAGACAATGGGCCTATATTTTTAAAAATATAGATGTGTTGCCTATAGTATCAATGCATTGCATTATTGGTTTGGTGGCCGCATTTCCTTCAATGTACGTGCATGAAACGTAAATCAGGTGATATTTTATTGAAGTGGCTCCCTAAAATCTTTGATATAACACTAAAATTAAAGCATAACTGTAAAATGAAATTATAGTACAGTAGTTCCATCAATTAGAATACAGTTACGTCAAGAACAAACCCTAGTAATAACCTATAACTCAAGTTCACATACTGTAATGTGCATAGCTATGAACATAATTTTTATATCAAGCACCAGCATCCAGAAGATCAAACATGTACTGAAAAAAATAGTAAGAAATATCCATACCATTGCGTTTACACGAGTGTTTTAACAGCTCATTACCATTTTGTGCGAATTAATAATATGAACAGTCGTGCCACTTTCATTACAGTGTTACCACACAGAAGTG
This sequence comes from Medauroidea extradentata, assembly GCA_003012365.1. NCBI lineage: Eukaryota > Metazoa > Arthropoda > Insecta > Phasmatodea > Phasmatidae > Medauroidea > Medauroidea extradentata. Next base: position 2,992 of record PNEQ01003178.1, on the reverse strand, counting down.
TTGCGTTCCATTGAAACACTGCAGTGGACATAAAATACATTATTTTTCTCATGTAAAAGTGATTTTAGTGATCAAATTTTTTCACTTTAATATGTTACACACTAATATGTAATGTACGTAGAAAGTTTAATAAATGTTTAACGTATACCAATGCACAAAATGCTACGGAAAATTACATTTGAAGCATTTGCAGCAAAGATAGCGGAATATATCACGGTCACAGAAATGTAAACAACATTGCATATTGGAATTCATGGTTTAGTATCAACTATGATGTTTCGTTAAAATGTCGGTAAAAAGAAAAACTCTCACAATTAAACAAAAGCTGAAAATTTTGGAACCTACCATTTTGGAGCCTTCCTATAAACATGTCAACACATAAGTTTCCCTTGCCCACGAGTTGAAAATTTGTACTTCAACTCTAAACACCGCATTGAAAAACTGTAAAACAATAGAAAAACAATCTGTACAGTGCGTGACGTCCACCTCCAAGAAACAAAAGTGCATAAGAACTTTGAATTATGCAGAACTTAAAGAGCTTTTGAGGAGATGGTTCATTGAGGCATACTCTGCAAACATTCCCATTAATGGGGGAGCTCTCCGTGAAAAGGCTTGGCATAAATAGGCTATTCACTATAAACTGAGCACTCAGTATAATTTGTAATTACAGTAGAGTCTCGTTATAGCGAAATGTCATGGTTCTGGGTTCGAACTTCGCTATAGCCGTGTCTTCGCTATAACCGAATTTGGCCGATTCTGACCCCTAAACCCAAAAAATTGGATTAAAACTGTCTTTAATCTTATTTAATTACAAAGTGGTACATTATTTTAAGGAAATATAGGTTTATTGTAACAGGTAA
>PNEQ01003176.1:15867-41008 GCA_003012365.1 Medauroidea extradentata | reverse complement strand
CTCTCTCTCCCTCTCTCTCCCTCTCCCTCTCCCTCTCTCTCTCCCTCTCTCTCTGTCGCGGGTAGAGATGCGGTACGAAAAATCCTCTGTTGCACACTAATAAAGATTACCAGTGTTAGTATACGCGTGACAGTGAGCTGATAATGGCTAGGGGAGGGGCGGATTACAGGTTGGATGTCTCCTGGGTATTGTTAGGCTATGGGGGTGAGAATGTTGACAGATTCTGGGAAACACATTGCAAGTTGTTTCCCCACGCTGGTGTTTGGAATGGCATGTTTACGGTTGGGGGGGGGGGTCAGGTCATCTGTCTGTAGGGCGACAAGCATGTAACTCTAGCTGGCACTATCTTGTCATCTACAAAGAGTAAGATTTTGCTTTATTGTAAAGAAATCAAGGGTAGACAAACTGTTACTTACATAGCAGTTGTGTTCACAGGTCGAAAGTTTGTCTCCGACGTGCGCCGTTACTTTTTTCAACAGCTTTGTAATTTTTTATTTTTTTTTATTTTGCGGTTTTTGAGAGTACATTCGTAAAATCCAGGGTTCGTGAAGTCGGGGGTCTAGTGTAGTCAGTCTACATTTCTGACTTCTCAAAAAGAAGTGGATACTGACATCCAGAATTGAAAATTAATGTTGATTGCTCATATTGGTTATTAGTTCGTATTTTAAATTGGGTAGGTTTTTGTCTCGGGATTTTTTTTACATGTGATTTTGAGTTTTTTTAATAAAGGGGAAGTGAGCGATTTCTTTCAAATGAAGGGGATATGGAGGCTTCTTTCTTTTAAATTAGGGGATCTGGTTTTTTTTAAAGGATGACGATGTGTGGGTTCCTTTTAAATAAAGGGGATATGTTGGTTTCCTATAAATAATAGGGATGTGTTGTTTATTTTATAAGTAGGGGATGTGTGGTTTATTTTAATTATAGAGCGTGTGGGTGGGTTACTTTTAAGTGAAGGGGGTAGGGGAGTTTGTCTTAAATGAAGGGGATGTGGGGGTTTCTTTTAAATAAAGAGGATGTGGAGGTTTCTTTTAAATGGAGAGGACGTGGGAAGAGGGTTCTTTTAAATTAGATGATGTGGAGAATGTAGGGAGGATGGTACTTTTAATGAAGGAAATGTGTGGTTTCTTTAAATAAAGGGGGATGGTGGGTTTTCTTTTAAATGAAAGAAGTTTGTAGCATTCTTATGGTTACTGATGCCACAGTAGAACCTCGATCTAATATCACCACTGATATTAACATCATTCTAGGTAACTGTCAAAAAATATAAACTTCAATTTTTTGTAGATTAAAAATTTATGCAAAATGCAAGCAGTTGCAATTTACATGTGAGCATGGAACAATACTATACTGCTCTTTTCTTTATTAGTAAGCCGTAGCTTTTAAATAAAGAAAAATTGGAGATAAAATTTGTAAGAATTTTGGCTGGAATGCATTTGATGTGCATAAACGCCAAGTTATGCTGTGCATGCTTGTTGGATTATATTGCGCACATCTGCCAAGTTAGGTCATGGCCGTAACATTGACGTGTTAGAAAATCGACATAAAAATCAACAATGGGTAACAATGTACTCGCAAGATAAAATAACGCAAAGAATATTGAAAAACAATGATGCAAAGAAAATAAGATAAAAACTTATTAAAATATCTTTGCAAGACCACAGAGATAAATAAATTCAAAGAAAATAATTATTTAAAAATTAACCTGATTTAAAATATGCTTGGGAATCCATAGGGATAAAATCATAAAACAATGATAAATTTGCAAAATTTGCGATAAAATTAAGCTGAGGAAATTGTGATCAAGTTATGCAATGAAAATCACCATTTGAGAACAGATGAAAATTCATTCACGCAACCTTAATGCAAAGAAAATAAGAATAATAACTAATTATGGGAAACCACACCAAAAAATAACGCGAAGAACATCTGGATAAAATTTTGCAAAAAAAAATTTGTGCAATATAGTGATACAAATATGTTAGTGATCACTGCTGTAAAATAATGTGAAGGTGAAGTCAATCAATGCTCATTAAAAATATGGTAATATGTCACACCTTCACGGTTCAATGTAAACCTTATTGACGTAATGTCTTACATTAGATGCTAACCTTTTCGAGCTACCCCCATGAGGGCAGGGCAAGTAAAAAGAAGTCTTGTATGGTAAATTTTATGTGCTTCTTATCGATTGCCAGATACATCAATGCTGCTGGACTACCGGTGCACATTCAACATTACTTACATGTTTCTAACTCTCGATTCTATAACTATTTTTTCTGGAACTCTATTGCTGTGGCTTCAATTGTGATTTGAAAGAAAACGATGAGTCCTAACTGTTGCAACAAGAGGATTTTTTTTTGTTAGATAGGTGACATTTCTCAATAAACCATCTTGAGATGTTCGAACATCCTGACGGGAAAAAAGTTGTATGCAATTAGAGGGTAGCAACCCCTGCTATTTTCATTAGGGTGGAGGGTATCAACCAGCATTTACTGTTGGTTTGCAGATCCCAATAGCACTAAGCAATGCTGAAAATATAGTATTAGTTTAGTTATTAGTATTAGTTTCCGATATTTCGAGAAAATACTGTTTTATAATTTGATGTTCAGAGGCCCATTACTCCCTTAGTATAGTGATAGGTGAAAAGTGCAATACATGTTTTTGTCATAGTTTTTCGTGAGGAACATACATGAGAAGTTTGTCCTCCTGTTTAAGAAACTTTCTGTATATTCAATATTTATTACTTAACTTTTTTTACTTTAGTTTAGTCTAATTTTTTTTTAAACAAATTATAATTCTTGGGTGTGGTTTTTCATGTTTGGGTGTTTATTTTTGTGAAAATGGTTTGTTTACTCATTAAATGGCTATATTGATGTTAAATTATTACAACTTGGTCACATTTAAAACATTTTACTGCATTTTCCACTATATACTCTTTCTAGTTTTTAACACCATTATTGCAGGATCTCTTGAATGGTTTAAAAACGGAGTTCGACTGTACATTGTAAACTTGTGAGTTAGCAGTGATATGCTTACTGCGCTAGGTACTGCTCACTAAAAATACAGTATTTGCCGGTACATTAGATAACTATTTTTACATATTTTTGTCTTCAAAAATTGCTACTCGTCTCATATGAAGTAGTGAAAATTTTTGGTAACCTAAAAATCATCTGAAAGTTAATCTGTAAGCTGTGGAGTTGCATGATGTTTCAGGGAATTGCGTTTTCCATCACAAATAGAAACAAGTACCCCGTTTTTTAAATAAAATTTACGATAGTAAATTTTGATGAGCGTCACATTCGTGACATAGGCCACTTTTACCTCGCAGCGAAGCATGCATAGCTTGGCGATCAGTACAACTGGAGTACGTGCCTAGATTCTTTGTCTTGCCAGTACATTACTCTCGGGCGGAGAGTGCCGTACCACACATTATTCTATGGTCTAGTGCTTGGTTGGCAGGCGACAACTGTGCACAGGAATGCGATGACCTTGCAAGCAGCTGCTGCAGCCCGGCGTTGCGTGTAGCGCACGGCGTGCCTCAGTCTGGCATTGTCAAGTAGCGCACAGCTGCTGGCAACTGATGATGTTGCCGGCCACGTATGCCGCCGCTGTGCATTTCCTTGGTTCTTGGGTTCCCGGAGTGCAGAAGTAGCAAATGTTATTTGTTTGTGTGTCCCCTATGATGTTTATATAGCGGTAGTAAATGCATTAAAAATATTTGAACTAAATATTTATGTTTCTGGCTAAGGAAAAAAATATTTTTCTGCTGGGAGTTTCAAAATTAATAATTTTTTTCTTTTTTTTTTCTTCAAGATTTTGTACCTTAAAAACCATGACTTGTCTTATGTGCGGGGTTGTTCTATATGCTGGTAAATACTCTACATGGCACTTGAACTGTTAGTTACTTTCGGAGAGCCATACATACTTTAGTGATAGTAATTTTATTATGAAATGTCTACATATTTATATATATTTTTGAATGTCGCTTTGTAAACACAATGTATGTCACTGAACTCTTTTCGTAATGAAATGGTACAGATTGTTGCCCAGTAGCACATGAAACACTACCTCTGTCTAGTTTCTGTACTATCCACCACCATTCTGTGTACAATAGAACCGTGATTTTATGAGTTCTGAATTCAGCGGTGCCATCTTTTACGATTTATCCGTAAAATGTATGGAAACGGTAGGGCTTTTACTATTTAATGAGAACTTGTAAAATTCTACTGATTTTTAGAAGTTCCACGATCAGATACACATTTTTTTAAAATTTAAAGTCAGAAATAGCGAGAAAGAGTTTGGCTCAGTTCTACCAACATAAACTGCATTTCTAATTGTATTTCATTTGAATAACATGTACTATCTGCTAAAATAAGTTTTTAGCGAGAATTCAGCTGTTGGTCATAATGAGTAAGTCATATGAACCTATGAGAAAATTACATTTGAAAGCCTATTGGTTACAGCTTTCTTCGATAGGCAGATTCAAAATGGCGGAGTGCATGAGGGATTTGTTTGGAATTCTGCCGATGGAATCAATTGATTCTTCACACATGAAATCTTTTGATTTTAATAATGAAACACTATTCTGCAGCTCTTTTAATACAAATCACGCGTATAGAAACTGTTATCACGTGTCAAAGTCTGAAGTTATAAACGCGTTGACTTGCTACACGAGGAAGGGAGGTAGAGATGTAGTTGCCAAGGTCATGTGCACTCTACCAGTCCCAGCTCAGCTGCAACATTGTCACACTGTGTGCTCAACATTGTTGCCACGTATCACTCGGCAGACTTGTTTCCGTTTCCTGAGGACGTACAAGTACATTTCTGTAGAAAATTTATAGTCTTTCGTATATATAGAGGCCGTACAAGTACATTTCTGTAGAAAATTTATAGTCTTTCGTATATGTACATGAAAGATGCTAAATGTTAATTTTTACAGAAGAGTAATCATATACACTTAAAAATAATTTCCTACAAATTTATTTATTTTTGGACGAGTATTTGTGTACATTATTTTTAATGTGCGTGGTTGTAAAGACATATGTCTATTTAAAGACATAGATATTTCGTTAAAATTTATTAAAGCTTCAGTAACAAAAAAAAAAAAAATTAATTTTAATTAGTGCTGTGCGAACTTCAAAAAATTTGAACCAAGCCGTACCGACAATAGTATTCGGAAAGCCGAACATGCTGTTAGTTTTTCGAACCCATATTTAAGAACCATTCACAAAAATAGCACGAAAACTTCCATTACCGGTACTGGTTATAGGCTTACTTCTCAATACGTATTTCGTTGATCGAATTCTAAAGAATGGCCAATTGTCGGTCATTAATTATCTTCACTATAACTGCTAGTGATAACACAAATATTTTAACGAAACTTAAAAACTGTTTACAAAAGTTTGATACGTCAAAAAATAACATGTATTCACTTTCCCGAAGTTTTATTTCTTGCAATATAGAAGATTGCCAGTCTTTATTTAATTGTGTGTTTTTTTTCTTTGGCAATCACATATTGTTTTCTTATTCCTGCCATGTTTTTGTTGTGCATCATAGTTTTTTATAGACACTTTTTACGTTAATACTTTGTTTATAATATTGTTTGGGGTGCGCTATGATGAGTAAGCTCACGCCATTTAATGTCACCAAACGGAGAAAAGATAATGACAACCCAGATGACGCAGAACCGTTGCAAAAATTTTTTAAAGTTTTTTCCCACCAGCAGTATTGTTCAGCCACACAGCAAACAGCAACATCGGTTAGCTGGTTTTTTCCCCGATGTTCCTTCAACATCACAATTTTCAGGTGCTTCACATGTACAAGGTAATTATTCTGACCAACCTGATAGCAGAAGCAATAGTTCCAGATATTTTTTGTGGACATAGTTTATTCGAGCCACCAGATGTAAAATATGCGATGTATTGGTCTACGAGTCTGCTGACAATGTACTGAAGGAGCATCTTGCAAATCATGAAAAATATAAAATCCAGAACAAACTTGTGAAATGTGACCTGTACCTTGCATTGAAAATTTTTGTAAATACATTCCTATTGCTATTGGTTTTTGTTATTACATAACTTTTTTAAATTTTGCATAAGTAATGTAAAATGTCTTTTGTATTTATGTTTTTCTCATTATTTACATAACACATTATGCTTGTTAAACATTTAGCTAGATTAAACAAAAAAAAAGAAAAGAAAGAAACATTGGTCTACTATTTCGCTTAGCATTGGCAATGACTTGAAAAAATGTTTGTGGTGGTCCATTTTCTGGTATGAACAAAAAAATGAAGGGTTCGTTTTTATTCAAAAGGCTAAATTTTATCTGAGGTTCGGTTCGGCTCGGTTCGAACATTTTTTTTACTTATGTTTGGTTCGGATTGGTCCAAAGCTGAAAAAGAGAGGTTCGCACAGCATTGATTTTAATGCAATTTTTAGGTTTTGGTGGTAAAAAAAATTTGGATACGAATTTGCGAGGTCATTGTTATGACAGAAATAAAACTTGTTACAGAAAAACCAGAACTGTGTGTATCAAATTCCTTGTGATTGTGGAAGAAAGTACATCTGAGTAACTGGCAGGCTTCTCATGACATGCCGTAAAGAACACCAAAATAACATAAAGAAAGGTAAAACTGAAAAATCCAGACTAGCCGAACATGTCTAAGAAAGCAGTCGTAGAATACTGCGGGAATATGCTACACCAATTACACTTGAGGCAAACCAGACAAAAAGGAAAATAAAATAATTGGCTTTTATCATCAGCAATAGTAAAGTCATCAGCTAACAAAGTATTGAACTAAAAAAGATCTGATTCCTTTGAAACTAATTTAAATAAAGACAATCATTGCAGATTATATTTTTCTAAACCAATTTTTTAGCAACACAATAGACGTGATTCACATCTCACTGCATATGAACCTATTACTAGCTGCGCGACCAATCAGGAGGCAGATCTGCATTGTCATTGGCTGAGATACACATAGACATTTTTCCTATACAAGACCCTTGTTTTTCCAGATGTCAAAGTCAGTCTGCTGGAGTTCCTCAGTCTGTACATGTGCCTGAAGACGGGAACAGATGCCGGTTCCCGAAAGTCGCGTCTGTTGTTTTGAGAAGCCTACTAGTATTATTTGTCTTATTTTGTGTCTTGCCTGTGTTCATATCCATTTGTGTCTCTCGTTATTTGTGTTTTCGTGGTACAAGGTGCCTTTTTCACATACCCATTTTTGTTTAATTTTATTATTTTTTTGTCTTGTCTTTTGTTGTTTTTTTGTGTCGTCTTTCGAGTATATTCAACTTAGGAATTAATTTTGTGTTGTTTATATCTGTTTTTTGTCCTTGTATTGTCTTCAGGGATATTACTAAAATCCTTTCAGAAATTATCTGTATGTTTTATGTCTGTTGACTACAGCTTACTTGCTTTTCTTCAGTTTTTTTTTATTGTGGGTGTTTCTGCAATACGGCAACATACACTCGCAATGGCGTATGTAAAAAAAAAAACCTGTTACGTTTATTATTCATTCATATTTTCAGCACTGTCTTTCAACTTATCTAATATACTTTCAGTGTGAATACTTATCAGCATTTTTGTTTCGTTATCTTCTCACATGTGTTGCATCATTTTTTGCATAATTTACTATAGTTAATCACATGAAAAATTTTACGTTTCCGTGCAAATAATTACAATATGTTTTACACTGGCTAAAAGCTGAGAGATACTTGTCATTTACATTACACATCATCAAGGGGAAGTTATGTTAACCTTTAAAATATTAACAAAAGTAAGGAATTATATAAAAAAAATATCACTTTAATGTAAATTTATTGTGTTATGATAATAAAGCCACCGCTTTGACTTTGCCATTCTGGCTTCTCCGTTGAAGATTAATTTGTTTGTGAAATTGTCATTTTCAATATGGTTTTGCATTTAATGTAAATACCTGCAATCAGAGCAACTTGTAGCATGCAGAGGCTGAAATTGTCAAATTTTCACTCTTAATTGCATATGAAGGATTTTTCACACTGTTGGCCGAAGAATGTTTAATTCTGCATTAGCTTGATAGTTAGACTTTGTGTAACTCTGCACCATCATGTCCCTCACAGTGTCCAGTCTCTTTTCTTACACACCTGGTCAGCCCAAATATTGTGCATTGCACAAACATCCTCTTCAAGTATTTTGTTCCGCTTCAGTATTTTATTTTACACTGGTAGTGTCTTGTTAAACTTCCCATGTGGAAAGCTCTTTGTACATTCACACATTCACTATAGATTGGCAAGGGGCAAGCTCTAGCACACAAAATGCTTTCTTTACCTGTTCACTGCCATTTCCAGCAGCTACAGTCAATGGTGCACCTGTCGAGGGTTATCAAAACTTATTTGCAGGTGCCACGATAGACAAATTTGATGATGATTATTATTACTAGCATTATTATTCCCTCCCTCATGTTTTGTAAACTTAATTATTTCACATTGATGATGTGCATGTGAATAATTTTATTTGATTCCCTCATGTTGTAGTGTTGCCACAAGAAAAGATTTTTCTAATAATAGGCTATATGAGAGGGAAAAACAGTTCATGCCATTTGTTTACTTTGAATTTGTACTTTTTTTTTTTTTTACTTAATTTGCAGTTGAAATTGTAATGCTGTGATTAAAATTTTTTTTTAATTTTTAGAATATCACAGTATGTGTATTGAAAAAATCTGATATTTTATTTTGTATAATAATTTGTTAAGGAATTTATGCTGTGGTTATTTCCATTGTGTGAATCTGCTAGGGTACATATATTTCCTCCCTCTACGTACTTGGATTATTTTTCTTCGCAGAAAATAGCTGTTATCTGATAACTTTTGAGCTTACATACACATGTGGCTTCATTACAGGTTCATTTTTAGATACACATTTTTACAACTTGGTTTAAAGTAGCCATAAAGTTATGTCCTGAATACCGAACACGTGTTAAAGAAAATTTATACAGTAACTCATCTGTGCTTATAAAATTCTGTCTACAATTCACAATTTTTATTTAGTTAGCGTTATCATTGAAAACAACTTACCTTACATGTTGGAAATGAGTTTGGAGGAAGTGTACAATACAACCTTTATGCTCAAATTATTTATACTTACTGCAAGTAACACAAATATTTGACTGGGTTTGCAACAGAATCACATGTATATTTTGATTTTGTTTTCAATCATCAAATTGAAGAGTATTCAAGCAAGAAGATTATTTTTGGCAGTTTTCCAATTTGGGTAAGTTTTCAAATTTAATTATGTTTTTTATAATGAAAATAACTTCTTACTATGTACATTTTAAAGAAGTAATTAGACAAATTGTATCTTTTGCTGGAAACAATGGAAATATGTATTTTTAATTGTTTTTAGTTTTCTTATCACATAAATTTATTCTACTTTTGACATTATTTTGGTATTGCTGCTGTATGGTTCCCTCTCTCATAGCCTAAATAACTGCACTAGTATGTTGCACAGTATATCATTTGTGAGAACATATACAATTTACAACCTTTGGAAAATACACACTGGAAAATTGCGCGAGAGATCACTAATTCTCTGAAATATTCACATTTTACAGAGAAGTGTAACCAAAATTACGTGAGAATAATTATATTTATGTGAATGCCATCCTTTCATGCAACACTTGAAGAGTTTTTGATAAAAAAATTAGTATACAAATAAAAATACTAATACTGTTAAGGTGAATTTCTTTCCACATTTTAAAACAATTAGTTTACTTCTCTAAAGCAAATTTTAATTTCTTGCAAACCATGGGGAATATATTTAAAATGAAATACAGCATTTTGAGAAACCTTGTTGGGGTAATTAATACTATAATGGCATTTTGGAAGATCCCTTTGTGGTAGGTCACCATCAAATTATCAAAGTTAGGCCTACTGCGTCACTCGCGGCTGCTATGAGGAGCTCTATCTCAGGGTTCGCAGCAGCGTTTGTGGGCGTCGTGAGCACATGGCTGGAAGAACGAGACCAGGCTTCCAAGAATAAAATGTGTGCTATTAATTCTATCAATAAGAAAGACAGTTACACAGTTAACTTTACATTGGGCATGTGATAGTCTAGCAGCTACGATAATATACAAGAAAAGTGTTCTGCTCGGCCAACGTTCATACTAGTATGGTCCTTATTATGATTATAAGTTTACACTCGTACCCTCGGAGATAGACTTACTCCTCCGCACCAAACTACGCACGGGAAGAAAGAATTATCCTCTACTCTGCATGAAACCAGTGGTAACTCTCTCGTCATAATCACATGCCAGCGTCCGCGGGACACAGAAGCGGCCTCCTCAGTGCTTGAACACCTGCTAAATGGCATAGTCCATGATGGCAGCTCCACGCCAAGCCGTCGTGGCACTGCAAAATGTATGCGAGCCGGGAGTAACTCTTTTCAACAAGAAATTAATTTTAACTTATTTGCCACACACATCTTTGAATTTCAAAATTACCAATTCAGAACATCAAAACACGTATTGATTATATCTCAGAACCACTAATATGGAGCAGTTGAGACTGAAAATCTTTTAAATGGAGGGTGTCGTCCGTGGAAGGATATATAGACGCGAAAATTGCCATTACTATCTAAAAGTTATAAGAAAAAAACCGCAGCAAGCAAGGCTGATCACAAAAACACCTAGCTCAGCTCTCGGGCGACGCCCACGTAATCCGCCCATTAACAAAAATTATAATTATCCTACATTGCCTCAAATGATCCACTTTCAGTCTCGATCCCTGTATATACAACAAAATAAATCTGACCCTTCTTTACATGAATGCCAAGAAGAAAACCAGGAGTTAAGTCCACAAACACGATTAACCCTGTTTAAACAATTATGTACATCCAAAAAAGAAAAATAGCGGTAAATACTCCCAATTTATGTACTTTACTAGAACTTGTACTGTCAATTTAAATAATTGTAAATCGTCATAGTTAAAATAGTTAAAATAATACATCTTTGGGTTAACAGACTTGACTACAGCATAATGACTCTCCTTTTCTTCGAGATGGCTTTCCATGACTACTCTGGGCTAAAGTTCATCCAAATACTTAAATCAATATATAAGGGAATTGTAATGATAATTAGCGCCCCTTAAACAGTCTTATTAAGACCTAAATAAGCCGGGCATCCACAACTACAGAGACTAGACTGCACACCACTGAGGCTCAAACCCTGACTTGAATTCACAGTTGAGTTACCTAACAGAGGGAGAGTTGCGTAAGCACCCTAAAACATGCTAGAAACCAATACTAGTTACATCAATACTTGATGGTAGGATACGCTACAATACCATTTCTTATGGAAATTATGCTTACCAAAGCAAGTGTATAAAAGTTTTGTTCCATGGTGCATTAAGATACATTATTTTAACAGGGTGTCCACCGACAGGGAAAACCTGGAAAACAGGGAAAAGTCAGGGAAATATCAGAGAATTTTCATTTGGGTCAGGGAAAAATGATACAAAAAAGCCCAGAATAAACATTTTTGTAGTACTGAATAATTAAATTATTACAATTTAGTTATCACAGTAAATTTATTTGTAAGTACTTCTGGTTACATTCACTGCTGGGAAACCTGATTTAATTTTTTTGATATAAAATAGTTTTTATTATATTCAACATATTGAGTCACTTAGTATGTAGTCTGTGATTCAAATGCATGTATCCAATTCTTTTAATGTTGTTCTATTAAAGCTATTTATTTCAAATGTGCTGTGTTGCTGTAAAATTATGGAATCAAAGATACCCATTCAGCCAAGAAGTTAGGGCAGCTTGTAACATTTTGGGTCTTGAGCACTGATGAGGGTGAAGGAAGTTGAGAATAACCAGGTTTAAGATTGAGATTTACCAGGGTTAAGATAAGAAATATCCTTGAGAAATCTCACCAAAGTTCTAGCACTATTTTCACAAGCAAAATTCAGGAGTGACCGGTTACTGTGAAGCGATCACACTAGCCATTTGGCCGATGCAGGCCTTAAAAAGTTCCAGTTTTGCCGATAATAGGTCAGGGAAAATTAACAGATATTACCTGGAAAACAGGGAAATGTCAGGGAATTCCAAAACTGAATATCAGTGGACATTCTATTTAACTAAAACAAGTATCAGTAATTAAGGCATCACACACGGTCTCCGACCAAAGGTATCAATAAAATTTCAGCTGCGACTTGTACTTGATAATGACTACAGCATGTTTTTAGTCGCTAAACAAATTTTGATGTAGGCACTAGAATATTTGCGCATAAAAATAATGATAAAAATGTGTACTTCCACTTTTTCGTTTCAATAATATGATTCAGAAAAAAAAAGTCCAGCAACTTAAACTTGTATCCATATGTATAGCCCAATTAATGCTTTTGTTTTCATCAGTCTAGTGCAGTAACAGCACACTCTAGATGGTTGAGATGGCTTTCTGTCCGGGATACTAGATATTTGCGAGTTAATAAGATGTGCATGTAAGCATTTTGCTGGTTCTTCTTACACATACTGTATATGGGTGCATACATACCTTTTCTCCACCTTGTCATCAAGCTATGGTACGCTTGTACAGCAGACTTGCGAGCACCGAGTCCTACAAATATAATTTACTGTAGCGCCATTGTCATGGGAAATAAACTTGTGGTGCACTAAAAATAGTGATTTTGTGACATCCATGGATATTTAGTACATAAATATTTACGTATCTACATGTGACATCACATTCATGGCTATAGATGTACTCGCACAGATACTCACTTTGCACTCGAAGCATAGCGATATGCGTTAACCTTCTCGTAGGCATTAACAGAAACATCTTGATACATACAACATGGTTCACGCTAGAACTTTATGCACAGCTAATATTTTAATATTGCAAATATATTTGTAAGTAAGCAAGTCCTGAATGATGTGGTTAATGTAAGTGTCCTGTGGGCACATTTTTTTTAATTACTGATACTTTTATTTGCTAACATAACTAGCCGATTGAGAATGTTCAAAATTTCTAAAAAACTATTCTACAAATGTTTTCATATATGAAACACGTAGGAAGTTTACAGATCACAGTTCAGTCACAGATCAGTCTTTCTAAACATTAGCATTACATTGTTTCCTGCACACTAAATTATAATTTTTCATAGTATTGTAATTCTATACTAAAAATTATTTTAGCTTTCATATTTCTGTAGCCCTAATAAAATTCTTTTAAAAATATTACAGAAAAGTAAATTTTCTTTTTATCTTTATACATTTAGGCTTAGGCAAGTAAACTCTTTATCAACTATGCCATCTGTAGTAAACATTTATGTACAAAAACAATTTTGATTTGTCTAACAAACATAATGAGAAAAGAAAGCAGAATAAAAAGCAGAATATTGCTGTAAGACCAATTACAAAGTAACCCTCGTTAACTCTGACTAAAAGGGGGAAGAAGCTGTCCGAGTTACGATTTGTCCCTGTTATCGAGGGGTGCCCGGGGAGGTCGGGAAATCAGTCATTAATCACAAGAAACGCGAATAAATTAGTATGCTATCATTTCTACAAGCAAAAGAGGCTGCAATAAATACTGTTTTGTACGTAACTATCGTATCAAATTACGGGAGGGCCGCCATACAGTGGGAAAATTAACGCTAACATGGAGGACTATAAAAGAATGTCAAGCAATGTGGGCAGTCAGATCTTTATTTATTTTTTTTATGCCGCTACTTTTGGCTGATCCTTTTTTTTTATCTCTGTGCTAGAAGCTGGCACCAATGCACCCTTCTATCACATAAAAGTTTTCGTCTGGCTGGCGACAGCCAATGTGCCTGCACTTGTGAGAGAGATAAGAAATGATCGTTGGAGATAAGCTAGGGAGGTTGCGAGCGGAAGTAGTCAAGGTCAACCGGTACAGTCTCATGCAATACAAACACCGCACGTGACCACACGCATCTCACACAAGATGTTTACATTGAAAAATACCTTACATCCGTATGTCACAGCGTAGGGGCAGCAGCCAACTGCTAGCCTGATAGTTCCTCTACCCTCCTACAAAGTTCCAAAGGTACAAAAATAATTTTCCTCGTACACGTGAATAAAAACGGTACTGTAATTAACAATCCTTCTGGGTCACTGTACATTACAGTAGATTCTCTATGTATTAAAACCAGATGGATTGAAATACCGGCATCCATGGAACACATTCTGGGGCCGATTAATTTATTTTACAGCATTTTAAGACCACATCCATTGAAATTCCTCATGTATTGAAATTTTTTGTCAGTCCCATGAGAGATGGTGGATAGAGAATACACTGTATGTGAACACATTTTAACACTACTAATTTGAAAATTAAATTTTATGTCTGTAAATTGCATCATAGAACACATAATTTACATCTTTATTCTTACACAAATTGTCATATTATAAAGCAATAAAATTTTAATCATGTTCTACAGAGTTATCGTATTTACTCACGTAATCGCCGCATATTTTTGACAAAATTTTAGGCCCAAAAAATGGGGTGCGGCCATTATAAGGGTTTTTTTAAAAAAAAATACCTTCTAAATTTTTTTGGTGTAAAATATAACAAATGTACATTTTTTTCTATATTTACTCGTTCATAACGTGACCATTTCTTCTAAAATAAAGAAACAGATTTTGTCGGTGTATAGTAAACATGGAAAAATTAAGACAACAAAATCTTGTTAATCCATTCATGTGCGTCACTCAATGAAAATTGTTTAAAATCATCCCGCATAAGACGTTTACATTTTACGGTCCATTACATGTACGCTATTATTTCCCGTGAAGTAGTTTATAAACAAATCTGATTCACGCTTAAAACGTTACAACTCTGCAGACGCCGTTACATTATCAACAGAGCATCATCAACCAGCGAGCGTGACTCATCGTGTCCGGCTTGGGCATGGATGTTGTGTTGTTCTTTCACCACTCACATCGGCTCTTGAAAACATCGTTGTTAAAGGGGCGTGAAACCTTCTCACCAATTTTTGTACATCGCAATGCAAAGCAATGATTTTAATTTTTCTTTTTAATGTCCGGGACAATTTGTTTTGCAACCCTGAATTCATTTCACATACCAGAACAAAATAATTTTCCGTTTATGTGCCATTGCAACCCGTAGTTACCGTCATTTCACAAGCACCATGCTGAAATGTTTGTTTACGACACATGTGCATGTCTGGCTCGCAGGGCGAAGAGGGAGGAAAGATAAAAAGTGATAGGTCGGCCAGCTGCGTTGCATCTTTACTCGCGCGTCGCGCACCTGGCTAGCAACATTTTACCACACGGAACTTGCCAGATATTTACTGTGGGATTATTAAAGGCTAAGTAGCAATGGATGACTATGTTATAAAGTTTAATACTGTTCTAAAATATAATGTGATGAATTTAAATCCAGCAGAAACAATTTTTTATGTCTTTTAACCAAGAAATAATTAATTAAAAATTATTAAAACTTTTTTAAAAATTCTGTCTGAGTTATCCGAAGTCCGGGACTACGAGGTCCGAGTTATTGAGGGTTCACTGTACTAATGTGTTTTAAGATTGTTCAAGGTTATCAAGTCAAAATTGCTAAATTTTAATGTTTTTATTACTAAAGCAAAGTGGATTTCTATACCTCCGTAAAAATGCCAGAGTATGCCCTGGCAAATATATACATAATTTAAAGAAACTCTATTCAAAAAATATTCAAAAATTATTTGAAAAAATTAATATTTGTTCGAAAACTATTCAAAACACTAAAACTACCCCTAGTTGCAAATGTTGAGTAGCCACCATGAACCACCTACTGTCGGTTTATTTTTGTTAAACAATTACTGCAGTAATGCATTAATTACTGCTTGTTTCACTTTTGAAATGTTCGTCATTACAGTAATTTATATTCTGTAATTGCATTGTTGGCAAGTTTTGCAGGGGGGATACGTAGTGGGAAAGTGATAGTCACGTAATTTTTGCAGTCTAGATTAAACTGAAGCAATTGCAGGACATAAATAACTTACATTTAAATCATGATTTGCAGCCATAAACAGAAATTTTGTAGTTAAGTTTGATAAGGATTTTAAATTTTGGCAGGAAAATCTGGAAAATCTGTGTAAATTTTGTAGTGCCCAGCTTGTGGCCAACATGAATCAGTAAAGATTAATGATCATATAACATTTTTAGCTGTGTCTTATTTTGGCATTATGAATTATATGGGTGGATATTTGGTCACACTAAAAATTCTCTCTTTTTGTTAATTGGGTGGATGGTATTTACATAAATATGAATTATTTAGAGGATGTTAAATATTTTGAAAAAAATGTTTACTTGTACTAAAGTATGTTGCAATTTTTCCAATAATGTTGTGCTATTTGAAATTTAGGCATGCAGTAATGAAGTTGTTGAAGACAGAAATGAAGACTCTGCAGTAAACGAAGATGCAATTATGGGGACGAGCAATTTGCATAGTACTTGCCCTGCTCCAAGTGCCTCATCGAACCTTCATCCAAATGCACTTCGTCAGGTGAGCTTTCCTTTCTCGAGTTGACACTGTTAATTATCTGTTGGGTTTTTTACAAATATTGAATATTTTTATTGTATTTATATGTGTGAAGTGAACTGCATACTATACTACTGGTTAAAAACTCACATTTAACATTTATGTGTATACCATTTAAGAATTCCATATTTTGACAGGTGATGCTGCCAATATTTTTAACGCATACCAGAATAACATACCATTGAAAGAACCAGATGTGATCGTATGGCCTGATGAAGCAGTAGTGGCAGCCCTGGACAACAAATCTGTTAACTTCCATCGCTGACATAGAAAATAGTGTGTAGCATAAGTGAAAAATAGGTATGCATTTTGGAATAACTGTAATATAATAGCATATCACCGTATCCAGCATTAGTCAGTTAAATATTTTATTTTATTAAAATTGCATCATTTGTGTAACTGTTTTACAAACAACCGCACAATTGTCAATTAACTTGTACCCGTAACCAAAACAATGGACGGCCATGTTGGGAGTGTGAACTGCAACCGAGACCAACATTTTTTGCGTGTTTGTGTACTTGTGATTCTTGTAAGGTGTTATTTTATTATTCCTAGCCAATATTTAATATATTGTAATGTGAAGATTAAAAAACCCGACCTGTTATCGCCAATGACAATGCAGGTTGGCTCAACTAGGACAAATGGATCTTGTTGTGCAGTTCTGGAAGAAAATCAGTCATCGTATTTCAACCAGGTATTTTTCATCTGAGCTTTTTAATGATTCAACTTCTGGAGATTTGCTGCAGGCTTTCACACAGGCTTTTTCAGAACTTAACATGACCAAAATTTTGCAAGTGTTAATGGATGACCTTAATGTGAATATCAAGTTCCTCTGTGGTGTCTGCCAGTTTAGCTACAGATCTTGACACTCCTTTACTTTTAGACATTGGTACTAGTGAACTTTACAGTGTACATGGGGCTTTCAAGGCAGGAATATAAGCAACCGAATGGGATATAGTTTTTTTTTTAAGAGCACTGTATGTTTAATTTAGGGATATTCCTGCATGACGCGGAGACTTTATCCATTTTTCAGGGTCCACAGTTTTTCCAGTGAATTTTTGTATTTTTCGTTGGGTTAAGAATGGGAAAGTGGCTGGTAGCGCTGTCCAAATCTTACCCAAGGTGATGTAGTATATTGATGGAGTGGGGAAAGATCCACAGTTGACCCCAAAATGTAATAGTTTCTATACTGTAGTTTCAGAGTTGAAAAATAGTCTCTTGATTTGTAAGCTGACGTCTTCCAGACAGTTGCAAGTGAGGTAGAGCCCGTTTTGATAGAGTTTCAGTCAGACAGTCCCTTGGCCCCTTTATTAGATGAGTCGATGAAAAGAGTTATGCATGGTGTTATGTCGAGGAGGAATCAGTGAATGCTGCTAGGTGTATTACATATATTAACATTTCAGACTCAAAAAAGCTTGTTACAGCAAAATAGGTGGATTTGGGTTTTGCTGCTGTTGAGGCATTGCGAAAAGTTTAGCTCAAAGTAAAAGGGATTGATGTTATGAAATTTTGCCAAGATTGTCGAACTTACTTGCAAGTATTGTGTAGGAAACTTTTGGAGAGCTCTCCACTAAAGTATTCTCTTATAAAGTGTATTTAATGTTTGGATCTAGGAATAGTTTTGTTTCCAAACATTAGAGACAAGAGATTAAAATCCACATTGCAGCACTTTGCACAGAAAGGCATTGAACAGGCATAGAAGCTGATGCTGTTCGGCATCAATTTATATACATTTCTGAAATAGATGTTTGCAAAGAGGATATGAATAATTTTTCAATGGAGAAAGGAAGATTGGATGATTTATGGATTTAAGTTTTATCTAGTTACAAAAGGGTACAAAAAAGAATTGGAGAAATTTGTGAAGGAAGTCCTTATTATAAGAGACTTGAGAGGGGATTCTCTTTTTAAAAAAAAAAAAAAAAAAAAAAAAAAAAAAAAAAAAAAAAAAAAAAAAAAAAAAAAAAAAAAAAAAAAAAAAAAAAAAAAAAAAAAAAAAAAAAAAAATGTATTGTGGAAAATCAAACAGAATAGTCATTTGTTGCACAGAGGCAGATTCATGCTACAGTTACAGTGCTTGGTGAAGTAAAAAAATGTAGCCTATGATACATGCTGTTCGGAATGCTAGAAGCTGTTATCAAGAACCATTATAAAGGAAAATAAGAGAAAGTAAAATAACAAGAGAGCGATGAAAAGGAAAAGAAAAGAATTTCTCAAGAAATTTTTGTGTTGGAAAAGAATAAAATAACTCTCATTGAGAGTGCACAGAAGGAAACTGCAATGCTTGAAGAGAATTTCAGATCTGTAAAAAGACAAAAATGATTTTGTACTGTACTATTTGTGTGTTTGTGTTTATTTAATTGTACATTATGTGCATGTGTGTGGATTGTATTGTTGTCTGCCTATAAACTTTTGGATGAATGAGACAGGTCCTTCTCATTTGAATGTTGTGTTAGAATATAATAACAAGTGAGAACAAAGAATTTTTTTGCCTTGCTATGAAGTTAGGTTTAATTCTAAGTGATTATGGTATAATGTATGTATGTAACATGTGTTTTCTAGCCCGGTCAGCACAGTACACGCAAACTTTATCTGCTGGACCTCTGGGTACAGAAACTATATTCCAATACTAAATGTTCATTATTAATTAAAAATAACAACATATAGGCTATATGAAGATTTCAAAGCTTGCTTATAAATACAGTCACTTATCTGATGAACAGCTATTAGACAAATGTCTTCATCTCTTCCATTTCAGTATTAGAGAAAAACTTAAGAACATACGTAATTTTTTAATTTTATTTTCACCATCTTGCCGTTTTATTCTTTGTTGGTTTTTCTACATTCACTTAAACAATGACAGAGCAAGAAAAACCAATCTCCTAGCTAAATAAACATAATTTCCCTTAGGCAGTAAATTTACATACTCTCAACACTAAATTTACTTTACATTATTTCAGAAACCAATATACTAGACCCCCGATTTTACGAACCCTGGATTTAACTAAGGTAGCGATTCTACGAATACAATCTCAGGAACCCTCAAAAAATAACAAAATTATATGACAAAAAAAATTGTAGGAATTACGTTGACAACTAATAAAACATACTGTATCTAATTCACAGCATTAAAATATGAATTGTAGAATTGCAGTTATTACTTGGTAAGTCACAATATTAAAAATAAAACAAAAATAGCGAAAATCCGTTAAAAAATGCGGCAGAGACAATTTGGAAACCGCGCGGCGGCGGCGGCGGCGCCTATGCCAAGCCGGCCGGCCTGTCTCCAACTACGACGTATTAGGATCTATATTGAGGTCGTACTATAGACGCAAAGTTCCAGCGCATGCTCATTTAACTATAGTACAGCCTCTTTCTAGACTGTTTCATGACGTCTTATCTCTCTCGTCTCGCGCCGAATGAGTTTACTTTTTTACACGAACGCTATAAATTATAGCGTGATATTTTTCTATATTGCGTTAACACCATACGTACTTAAAACAATTAACTTGGCGCATAATTTGCTTAAACAATGCTTTACTTCGTGTCATAAAACGTGCGTTTCACAAGTGAGCACGATAATAGCGCTACCTATTATCAAAGTGTAGAAACATTTGTCTCCGGGCATGTCGAACTTGGAAAATAAATAGACGTTCGTGTATTACGTAATCCCGGAACTCCTAATTACTTTTTACCGCATATACTGGCTGTGAAAGTGATGATTTTCAATCTCTTATGCATGTAAATCTCAACGATTTTAGGTAAGAACGTCACAAAATGGCGTCTTTGGAACAATGTCGGTATATGCTACGGTGCCGCTATCTATCTACCATCTTGTGAACATTAGTACAGTTGCGCTATCTGTCCGCTCTGCACGCTACTAGTATCTATGTTCTCGTACAATTCTTCAACAACGTCGAGGGAATGTTTTTATGTTAAGTTATATAAAACTGCGCAATGAATGAATACATCTGCTTATTCCTTCTTTCTTTGGTGAATAATTTACAAGGGCATTTTACTAGTAAGGAATGCGTACTTTTTTTCCCATTAAACGCTACGCAAATCGGGCTATTCGCTCGTGAGAAGGCACTCGACAGCTCGGTTTTCTCTTTTTTTTTTACATAGGACAAAGGTATCACTTGCTTTATTTTTCCGTTAAATGCTACGGGAGTCGGGCTATTCGCTCGAGAGAAGACACTCGGAATCTCGATTTTCTCATTTTTTGGTGACAAGGGTCAGTCATATCTACCGCTCAACAGTGTGACGTCTGGCTACTGATATCAATTTATGTTTACATTATTACGTTAATTAATTTCTAGCAAAACGCTACGGGAGTCGGGGCCTAGAGATGCTTTGCAGAAAAAATGCAATTTAAAAGTTTACTGTTGGCTAGAAGGGGGGTAGCGATTTTACGAATGCGATGAGAGGAACCGTGAGTATTCGTAAACTCGGGGGTCTAGTGTACGGCAAATAATAACACCTTAAAATTTTTACAAACATAATAATTAACAATTTCATACAATCAAAGGTAGTCTACTTATTTATTTTCTCAGAATTAGTAACATTTACGGTTCTTTTGTATATATGCACATTTTTTTAAGGCACTTACTCAATAAATTCATTTTTAAACAAAAAAGTCAGTGTTTAATTGTTTTGTTAGCAAATAAATGGTACAGTTAAATATCATCAAGTTTACATGAGATTTTGTGCCGATCACCTGCAGAGATGTAGGCCTGCATATTTACCAAAAAATTTTGACATACCTTATTTCCCGGACATTAAAGTATACATGTTCACTGATATGTTTTATCAAATTAATTTTAATTCAATCTGGACAGTTAGGCCTACCAATGTTTGTTTATTATTATTACTGGCACTTTACGTCGACAAATTTCCATTTAGGTTGTGATATTAAAAAGTTTTTGTTATATTGTGTACGAGAAATATCTTTACATGTTTTTTAAGTATTGTGAGTAATACTACTATTATGATAACACTTAATTAAATTTGATAATAACATTGATATCAAATTTGTATTAATTTTGAAGGTACCACAAAAGGTAAATTTTTTGGATGGTCTACTACATACGTGAAACTACAAAATGCTCTATGGTCAGGTAGTGCATAACCAAATTGAAAGCAACAAGGAAAATAATAGTTATAATGCTTGTATATATTTTTGTATTTTACTTTAAAGACGTTTGCTTGCGCTGTTAATGCTCTTGCAACTTTATTTTGCAATCAAATAAATTACTATTATTTTAACTTTGTAGATATCAGGAATAAAAACCAGAAGTAACAAATACTATATAGGGAATGCCCTTAAGAGAGCATCGTATGTAATTCTACCCTAAAAGAATTACTCTATAACACGTTTCTTGAAGTCAGTTTGCGAAAATTTATCAATAGCAATCCTAGACAATAGTTTTACTCAACGTTTTAAACAAAATTGTTTCTAGTGTTACGTACTTCTGAGGCACAATCTCTGACGCCGGAACCTCGTGCATTTAACTGCTGCGCAAGAGATCACTCGTAAGGAATTAGTAATTCTGGATAAGTATTTACTCATAAAGTAGATAAAAGCCATTATCTAGACTTGTCATTGAGTATTTCAACCATATTGGCTTCGAAAAAAGTGTAGAAATCAATTGATATTTTCAGCGTTTATTCATCCACCGCACTCTCTTTAATTGTTAACAATTTTGAGCATAACTAGGTATACAAGTAAAAATCTGAAATCTTTTATAATTGTATTAACTTACCATCTGTGGAATATGCTATTCATTACTGTAACACAAAATAATTTTCCATTAACATTATCACCTATGTATTTATCCATAGTTAGCAAGAATGATGTAGCTTGTTTAATTCATAATGGAATCCTACAACTTTGGTACAGTCCATACCATATATGAATTCCATTTTCGACAGATCATAAGAAAGTAGAACAATGTAAACAAGCACTTTATGTATCTTACCACCACCATGTTCTTTTCAGTTGACAATCAAAACATGTCAACAATAATTATTAAGGTATATGACTTCAATAAAATCTAAAATATGATTCATTTTTAGCTGTTTTTATATCTCGGACAAGTAATTGAATTCAAAACTGGCTGCACATTATTCCTACAACGGTCTATAACAATTAATCTATGATTAGCCATACCAGTACATCAAGAAATGAACTGCTTACTACTAAAGTTGTAGGATTCCTTTAGGAGTTGAACTAGCTCATCTTTCTTGCTAATTATACATAACTACGTAATGTTAATGGAAAATTACTTAATATTACAGTAATTAATTGTCTACTCTGCAGATGGTAAGTTAATACATCAATTTAAGATTTAAGATTATTTCTTGTACACTTACCTATAGAGCATCTCACGCTTAGATTGCAGTACAGGGTTATATTGGACATTTCCTTTCTTTTTTCAACACATTGTGGCACACCAGTCCTCCTAGACTAGTGCACTAGCTCAATGATAACCCAGCCAAAAAGGCAAGTTTAAAAGCTGGTACAGGTCTCCCGACCTGTAGTCAAGTACTCCGGAATTTATTGGCAGTACTTTTGTAGGTTATCTTGCATTGTAGGCCAAATTTGGAATTTCCACATACACTGGTTAATTTAGAATGATTAGTCACGTAGTGATGTACTTCATTATAATCCAACATTACTGGTTTATTAAGATTTCAGTTTACGTAGGCATTAAACACACAGTTCGAGTCTTAGCACGGTGGATTTGTTTCACAGAAAACTATAAGTAAAATAGCAGCACGACTATACCAGAAGATTAGGCAAGACAAAGTCAGAAAATTTGGCACATTGTGAACACACACGCTGCGAAGAAGAATGAGGAGCCATGCTGGCTCTCCGCACCTAACAGCATACACATACAGGTGGAAACAAATTTTGTAGAGTTGAAAGGTGTCCGCGAAAAGTTTAAAGATTGAAAAAAGCCTCGGTGCTACCCTTACATGTTAAATTTGTTACTCCTGAACTTTACTTCATATAAAAATTTACGCTGTAGCCCCGTGCGCGTCCCATCCGGCTCGCATCACGAATTCAATTAACATGGTGGAGGCTAAACTTTACACAACGAAAGGCGAAGGGATGTCACACGCCGTGCTCTCATTGGCTCGGTGGCGTGACCGTCGTCATTCGTTCCATTACCTAGAACCCTCAAGGGCAAAACTAAATCTGTGCAATAACAGCAAACAGCACCAAAACTCCCGCGGAAAAAGCAGAACTTGAAAAGAAAAACAAAGTTACTGCCTCATACCAAGGCCACCTGGCCATAACAACAAACATTACTTCCTATCTGAAATCTAGAACATACGGGAATAAAAGAACTGCGCCTTTACTCTTCCTTTCTGGAACCAAGACCACTGAAATAAAAGTTGAAATGTAAATATTTCATTAGAAAATAAAATTACATATAATACTAATTCACCAATAATGAAAAACCCCTTGCCAAGCAATGCTACAACATAACTGCCATAAACACTGTCCTTGTTTCGGCGTGCACTGTTGCCAAAAATCCCAAAATGTTCAATTTGTAACTTTGATTTTAAAATTTTTGTGTATTGTACAACAATGAAACGTGCATCGGGTTATATAATTGTTTTTTCATTTGCACCATTCTAAAGGGCTGAAAAAATACAAAAACAATAATTTTGAACTTAGTACTTTTTTCATTCATTCTTACACATATTATTTCATTACTTTTGAATAAAAAGCAAAATCGTATCGATATAAATAAAATACAAGCTTTAGTCATCAGTTTTCATCGTCGTGTGTCATAAACTGGTCCTCAAGTGAAACTACAGTGTTTCCCGGTCACACATGCGATTTGTTGTGTATGGTGACTGATTTTGAAACAAAAATTTGGTGTGTTATTTTTAGTTAACATTTATTTGTATGGAAGGCAAAACAATAAAAATCACTATAGGTATGCTATAAAAAAGGGAGAGAAATATTGTGTTGATCTTATTCCAGTATTTTTCACATACTATTAACGTATTAAGAAATCTTTAGAAGAAATGGAAGTTCCAAACAAACCATGTACGCTCATGGGAAGAAACAATTGCAACACAGTACATCATATTAACATGCAAAATTGAAACCACAAAGGTAAGCCAAACAGTTGCAATTCCCATAAACAAATGTAAAACCATGATCCTTCGTTTCTATTACTTGTATAATAGTTTTTTTTAATCCTAAACTAGAGCAAATACAAAAATAACATAGCAACCAAGTTTGTTTACAAGGTTTTACTATATCGTCTTATTTTTTTTAATGACAAAACATTTACCTGTTTTCAGGTAGTTATTTTATTGACAAAAATTGTGTTAGGCCGCGGTTACACGGCATGTCTAAGTTGTTTAGTAAAACATATTGCATCGGCCATTTTTAAACGTAGTTAGTTGAATAACTGAGAAGTAAACCTGTTTGCGTGGTTACACGGCAACGATCCTCGCAGCAGTAAGCGATAGTGTTTTGTTGTTTTGTTTTCACAACTTCGCATCGACAGCTTGTTATTGTGAGGTTATGTTTACGTGACGTTACAGTGTAAGGAAAAGGAGAACTCTATAAAAGCAG
>PNEQ01003176.1:0-14867 GCA_003012365.1 Medauroidea extradentata | reverse complement strand
CATGGAAATATTTTAACTTGTACGTCATCAACGAAACAAATAAATAACTTATCTGTTAACTTTATTCACGCTGCTGTTGTCAGCCATCTTGTCACAATGGTTTGTTGATGTGCAGCAAGCCAATCACAGCGAAGCATAGAAAGAGACGTAGATCTGATGCACTTTCTCAACAGGTTTAGTTTGAAAACGAAATTATGATCCGAACAACCTCAGACACTGTGTAACCGTACGTTCGGTTAAACATGTTTAACGTGAACTACTTCATTGGCCCGTGTAACCGCGGCCTTAATAATATGAATAGCTTCAACTTTATATTTTACTCTGGAAAACAGATTTTTTTATATCTGCTCTGTTTAGGCTTAAATGATAATTATCATGAAAGTAGTGAATATTTTGTTTGATAACGTCCCCGTCTCCCAAGTTAAATGTATTGTTAGTAGACTATTCAAGTGACAAAAAAATACATATTTTCCAGTTCCCACACGACATAGTTTTGAATGATCCATTTCATAATAATCAACATTGCCCCAGCTACATTATTTTCTTCAGGCAGACACTGTTTAAAAGGAAGAAATCTTTTGTTTTGTCGCAAGTAACTATAATGATTAAAATATATGTCCTAATAATTGTATCTTTATAAAGTGTCTGTTATTATTCATCTAGTGAATTCATATCAGTTGAATGTGTGAATTGATTCTTATTTTAAGTAATATAAAATGTTACTAATAGCATATTTTGAAGTGTGATGTTATACAAAGTGTAATATCAACTAGAAAAATACAAAATACAGTATTTTAAAATTAAAAATTATGAAGTAGTACATCTCCCGAACTTCATAACAGCGCGCGCCATAATCACTGTACTGCATTCTAAGGTTGGGATGTTCTATAGGTATGCTGAAAATTGTTGTAATATTTAAGGGGACTATAAAAAAACAAAAAACATGTATGGGTAACTTTTATAGTAAGGCTATTTGTTACTTTTGGTTTATATTCCTAAAAGGCACCCAAAAAGTTAAAATAATAGTAGTTTATTTGGTTACAACAAACTGAAGTTGCACGAGCACGACATGACAGTGCAAGCATACATATTTTAACTAAAATGAAACAACACATACAAGCATTAATACTATTATTATTTTTTTTGTTGCTTTCAATTTAATTCTTCATGATCAGATCATAAAACTTTACGTTTTAAGTTTCAGATAGTATACTAATTCAAAAATTTACCTTTTGTGGTACAAATTTACTATCAGTGTTATTACCATAGTCATACCACACACAATACTTAAAAAACTCACAAAAATATTTCAGGTAGACTACATAGCGAAAATTTTCACTCTCACAACCTAAACGGAAGTAATATATTGACATAAAGCATAAGTAATACACAATCGTGGGTAGGCCTGATTGCCCAGATCAGCTTAAAATCAATTTTTTAATACATATCATTTAACAACAATTTAGTCCCTGGGAATTACATAGACCTCCAGGAAGTACATAAGGCCTAAGTCCCTTTCTTTTGGTATGGCAATATGTAGGCCTGGCCTACATTTTCGCAGCTGAAAGGCACAAATTCTTATGTGGACTTGATGCTAAAAAGTACCATTTTCTTGGCAAAAAAGAAATCAAACATTAATTTTTTTGTACAAAAAGAACTTTATTAAGTTGGTGCCTTGAAAAAAACCATGTTTGTATATAGGCCCACAACAAGAATTGTAAGTGTTAACCAACAAATTCTTTTACATATACGATAGGCAACTTTTTTTATTTATCGTAATACAGTTATCCAAATTTATTACTTACTTCTTTCTTTGCAACTGTTTTTTGCTAGAAATACCAAACTGCCAGACAATCATTATCAAGACTGAACGTTTTTCCAATTCCATTCTTCTGAAACACGTCTTAATAGCCCATTGTGGTTTTCGATTACTGGCTGGGTATTTTAATCCCCATATTACAATATACATATTAAATATACACACAGAATATTAAAGCAACACCTTATAAATATCACAAATACACACGGATATGTTCACTTTTCACTCGCAGCATGGCCATCCGTTGTTTTGGTTACCAGTACAGGTAGGCTGTTAATGGTACAGTTATTTCTAAAATAGTTATAGAAATGACGCAATTTGAATAGATCAAAATTTTTAACTAACTAATGCTGGATATGGTGCCATGTTATTATATTACGGTCACTCCTAAATATTTACTTATTTTTACACACTATTTTCAGCATTGGCGATGGAGGTTAACCGATTTGTTTTTCAGGGCTGCCACTACTGATTCATCAGGCCATATGATAATGTCCAGTTGTTTTGAATTACATGTTATTCTGGTGTGTGTAAAAATACTGGCAGCATCAGCTGTCAAAATATGGAATTTTTATGGTGTGGACTGTAGTAAACTGTTCATTTGTTTATCTACTGGTATGTCTAATCATGGATTAATTCTTATAGACCCTATTAAGAATATTGTGTAGCCAGTACAGTCAAACCTCTTTAATACAAGCCTGAAGGTACCAAAATTTTGGCTTTTTGTAATACAGTCAAACCTCTTTAATACAAACTGAAGGGACCAAAATTTTGGCTGTTTGTAGTAATGAGGTTTGTATTAACAGGTGTTCACTAAAACCGTAAACAGTTTCTAAAATTTTGGTCACTCTATTTATCCTCATAAATAAAATAGTCTTTAAATCACAATGACTTCCTTTTACTTCAGAACTTGATATTGCATAGTTAAATGCATAATCAAAATTTTTATTAAACATTAAAGTATTTATTTCATTTTTTGTCCCATTCCAAAGGGAATAAAAATCACTTTGTAATAATGAGCACTTTGTATTAACAGGGTTTGTATTAACTAGGTTCCACTGTAATGAAAACAAATTATATGTGTGAGCACTAAAAATTAAAATCACAACACATTTAGAATTTTATTTCATACGTGGCAGGATACATAATATTTTTGTTTACGTGTTCCTACTTTCACATTATCTGTCAAAAAATGGAATTAGTTTGTGGTATGGACTGTAGTTTGCTTTTTGTTGGTTAAGGGATTTTCGAACATGTCCGCTTCATGTGTAGCTGACCTCTCCTTTACTAATCTGGTTTGCCTCTGGTTTCTTAGCCATAATTTTTTTGGTGTTTTGTTTTGGAATGAAGGAACTTGTATGTTTTTGTTTTGGCGTACGTTTCTTAAACAGTTCTACAGTTATAGTTTGTGTAAAATTCTAGACATGCAATGATGCATCAGCCCTCTGTGACAAAACTGAAAATTCTAAGGAGACTGGGAAAGCAGCAGCTGATACCAGCACTTTGCACAGTAGTCACACTACACCAAGCACCTCAGTCAGCTTTCAACAAAATGACCGTGATGAGGTAAGGACTTTAGAAGTGTTTGATTGTTTGATATTTTGAAAAGTTGCGTGGAAATGTTATGTAATTACAGTAGCATACTTGTACGTTTCTCCCGTACAATGTATATTATACCCACAATTTCGTAGCTTAAAATTTTTTTTTCTTTTATCAGTTTTGTCAATAACAAGAAATCCGTACTGAAATCACACATTTCGGTACCGTAAATGCCGTATGCAGATCTAGCATCGTAGCTAATGAACGAGGCTGACAATACTGTAGTTTTGGTAACTAGTGTACCACATTTATAGCTTTTCTCCCACATTTTTCACTACAGAATACCGTATCCCGAAATTTGCCGAACATATAGCATCATGATGCAGTGACTTCGCGTAAACACAACTAATCCATTGGACTGTATTTAGCAAGTTTGGATTTTACGTTTACCATTTTCGTGTAGTCATTGCTCAAGAATACACAGCGAACTGTGTAAAGTGAAAGAAACCATTGTTATAGTCTTATTTTCTCTGCAAATATGAAAGCACACACGTTCGTCTATGTACTGTACCTTGTACATGTTTTTTGTTAACATTGCTGTGCTTAAACTTATCATTATCTTTCTCAATTCCACAATAGGCCTATTTGCAGTAGCGAAGAGTGGTTGTTAAAAATGTAAATTGTGATTAAATTGGTTAGTTTGCATTTTATGAGAATATATTGTGCATATACGGAAATGTGAAATATGGTTATTAAACTGTGTTTCCAAAAATCGTTTACTATCTCTTGAGGTATTAAAATATGTTTCTATTTTTAAAACATGCAGAAACCAAACCTAACACCACTCAGATTTGTGCCAATTTCTTTAATGTTGTTACTACACATCAGAGCAAGATCCCTGTTAAATTTGATTTATGATAGGGAGGCTTTGTAATATTAGCCATGAACACAACACATAAACAGCATAGAATAACTTCAGCTAATCTTATATTATTAGGCTAATTATTTTGTGGGTTCTAAATATAGTTTACATAAAACACTACGTCGAATATGTAGACTGTGTGATCATAATATGACTAGTGATAGTTTAGTTTGATACATGTGAAATGCCGCAACTTATTTACACTATACTTTAATAATTTTAAAAATTTTACTATTTCTGAATCTTTGAGGTTGGCAGGTATGCA
This sequence comes from Medauroidea extradentata, assembly GCA_003012365.1. Classification (NCBI taxonomy): domain Eukaryota; kingdom Metazoa; phylum Arthropoda; class Insecta; order Phasmatodea; family Phasmatidae; genus Medauroidea; species Medauroidea extradentata. The sequence continues at coordinate 10,322 of PNEQ01003176.1, read as the reverse complement.
GTAGAACCGTGCCTTATGAGTAGTGGGGTTTATGGGGCTGTGAGTTCCATCAAAATATCATAACAATTGTTGATAATAATAGGGGGTAAAAAATGAAAATAATTTATTATTAAATATATGTATGCAGGTGCACAGTAATAAAATAAACATTTTATAGTGTTACTGTTTGTATTTATTTTTACTGTGTTAAAACAAATTTAAGGAAGTAAGGAAGTCAACAACAGCCATTAGGCCTTGTATGATGCTTCTGGTACATTAATACACAAACCAAAAACAGAACAGGACATACAGAAACAACGCATTAAAAAAACAATGTATACATAAAAAAGAAAGAAAAATCCTTATGGCATGAGAATGCTGCTCCCTCCGAAGGAATCATGGCATGGGTATCCAGCTATCTAGGGTGCTCTCTGAGGGGGAAGCAGTCACTAAAGTTAATTTGTGTAGGTAAAAAGCCAGTGTCAAAGATACAGTTAACATTGTGTAAATATAAGCAAGAAAAGAACAGTATAGAGAAAAACATATAACTAAAATGACATACAGCTATAAATAAATGCTATGACATAGAAAACAACAAAAAACCTTCAATATCAGTTATAAAATGCAGCATTTGTCAAGAAATGTTCAGCGCCCCGAGGGCGGCTGAAGACAGACTGTCCACACGACAAGCGAAGGAACAGAAACAAACATAAAAAAATGTGTAATAGTTTAAAAAACAATGCCAAATGGTTTACCAACTTAACCTGTTAAACTCCTACCTGTAAGTCATAATTCATCTGCAGACAAATGCTTTATCCAATAGACTGTTCTAGTAAGTAACTTGCTGGGATTAGGTAGGTTTGTTCAGTTACGTGACCATCGTTACCTCAATGTGTAAACATCTAGAAGCAATACAAGGTCTTAAATGGTGGAAATTCAAAACAAGTCTTTATATTTTATACATTTGCTAAATCATGTACATAATGCAACAACAACAGTGATGCATTACTTTATTTAAGTTTCTAATAATGACACATTGTGTTACTTTTGTTGCTAATTTAAACACTGATTGTCTTCTGGCTTTGGACATGTCTACTGTTTGTGATCCAATTAGCATGTTTCGTCTGTTAACCCTGCTCTCTAGGATTGTTAACTGTGATGTGAGTTTATGTAAGTTATTTATTAGGTGCTTGAAACCTTTACTCCGATAACTGTTTGAGCACCTCAAGCTGAAATTTTGCCTACATAGACTAATCTTGTTACTTATTTTAACTACCTATAGAGTTGAAAAATATGTAGTGTTGCTACACTTCAGCCCTTCTGGACCGTCGTGGTTAGGGTTCGGAGAAGGTACAGTCAACTCCTAATTCAACGACCTTTCACGGTTCCAGGAAATAGGGTCGTTATTTCGGAGGGGTGGTTGTTATGATTTCAACCAATTTTCGGTGATCCCCGACCTCTAAAATGTCAAAATTTACCATTTTTTATCACTGATTAGGCATTCACTCATCTGTGGCGCAAAAATTTTGTTATTTTATAAAGTGATACACATTTATTTTGAAAAGCAAACACATTATTGTGCCATTGAAGTGAATCTACGTCCTTTGTTTAATTCAATATAAATCATAAACGTTGGCAGTATAAAAAATTTTTGCGACTGCAATGTCCAGTTTGGGATGTTATTTGCAAGAGTGCCGCAGTAAAGTTTATTGAAATAATAACATTATTCATTACAGTGACATATTTTGAATAAATAGATACACTAGAAGTGGATATATAACCTTTCTTTGACTGAAAACTAAGCAAAAACGTCGCCAGCAATATACATTCTTGCGATTGTAACAACAGTTTTTGGAAGTTATTTGCAAAAAATGTTGCAGTAACATTTACTGAAGTAGTTATAATTTTCAATAGAGTGAAGTATTTTGAATAGTCACACTGTAAGCAGATAAATGACCTTTTTAGGCTCATAATTAAGCAAAACTGTCGCCAGCAATATATATTCTTGCGGCCGCAACAACCGTTTTTGGAAGTTATTTGGAAGAATGTCGCGATAAAGTTTATTGAAATGGTAATATTTTTCAATAGAGTGATACATTTTTAATAAATAGATACACTGGAAGTACATATACAACCTTTCTGTATCTCATCAAGCATGAATTCATGATAATAAAACACGAACATCGCTGGCTGAGTGTGCGTTGGATTTTTTTGGATTTCTGCCGACTGAGTCAATAAATTTTTTGCACATGGAAGCTTTAGAGTTTGACGAAGAAAATCTATTCTGCAGTTCTTTTATTACTGTAGTGTAGTACTGTGTAGTTAGTACAGAGTAGTGCAGAGTAGTGTAAGGTTAAGTTCTTTAGGTAGCAGAGGTTGGCAACGGCAGTTGTGATGATGGCGGACGAGCAATCATTATAACATTGGCGACAAGGTGGTTTTTAGTTTTAATCAAGGAAGAAATTAGGGTCACAATGGCATCGTACGGTTGGATGGACAAATTTTATGAACATTTGGAGGATAATATTTTGTATTTGATGCGCTTACAGCTTTATTTTGATGCAAATTCCGTGCCGGAGAATAAACAGGTTACTGTGTTATTGTCTGTCATTGGAAGGCGTACATTTGGGGTGGTACGGGATTTAGTGGCGCCAGCATAGCCTGGCAGCAAAACTTTTATGGAGTTAGAGACACTTCTGAAAGGCCATTTTAGCCCAAAGACTCAAGTGATAGTGGAACTGCTAAAATTCCATGGGCGGGGACAGAAAGACAATGAGTCTATCGCCGAATTTTTAATCGCCATCAAGCATTTGGTGGCAACCTGTATTTTCAGGCAGTTTCTGACGGAAGCTTTACGAGATCGTCTCGGCAGTGTCTTGAGGAGCATACATATCCAGCAAAAGCTCATGGAGGCGGAGTATACGTTCTGTACCAGGTATCTCAGCAGGCCACCGCGATCGAAGAGGAAGTGTGTAAAGTGAGGGTGTGGAGTAAGTCAGCACCGAAGTCAGCACCGATCAGCAGTTTATCATGAAGCCAAAGAAACCGACGAGACTATTTTCGGTATGGTAGAATGGCACACAGCAGCCACATGCTCATATTCTCAGTACAAGTGTAACAAGTGCACTAACGTAGGACATTCAGCCAGAAAATGTTGTTCGCAGAAACAGGAGCCAGTGTATGGTGTAATGGAACAGCAGGTAGAGGGCAGTAGTAGGGATGATAAAGGGATCTGTGTGCATGACTTGTTTACAGTGCAGGGGCAGCAGAAGTCGACAGGATACCGGATTGCGGTCAAAGTGGCATGGGTTCCATTGGAGATGTAAGTAGACACAGGATCAGCAGTGACGCTGATATCCAATCACACCTTTCAAGAATATTGGCTAAAACTTCCATTATGTAAGGTGGACGTCAAGCTACGGACATATGCGGGGGAGGTGTTACCAGTGAAGGGGAGCGTTATAGTGAATGAGTGTATTATTATTGAGTTGTATGTATATTATAATAGTAGATAACATCAAAAAGACACAGTACACTACTGATAGAAAAATATTCAATTTTATTTGAATGAGAGGAAAAGTTACGTGAATTTTATAAAATAATTTCTTCCAACATGACACAAAAAAACACATTCTGTGCTTCCACCAAATATTAATACATATAATTTCCTCTGCTTCGTTCAGTCGGCATGAGCAAGGGCGCTTTACTCATACCTCTGTAATTTCACCATGTTAAAATTTACGGAAAATGCCACAGCGATAGAGGCATGAAAATAAATTTAAAGTTCAAAATTAACAGTTTTGCTCTAGTTATAGCAAAGCCAAAATTTATTAATTTTTTTTATGAAAAGTCAGCATGATAGGTTTGTGAGCGATGTCTTACGTGCTTCCTACGATGTTTTGAAGCTCACTAAAACAATTAATTAGTTAGAAAAGTTGATGCCTCTTCTGAAAACTGCAATACTTTAATAAAATTTAACACAACCTAAACTCGCTCCCAAGAGTTCCTATCTTTAGGACGGCGGCAGTAACAGGCGTCATCTTAATTGCCTGCCGCAAATGTCTTATCAGTATGGGAGTCCAGCCAAGAAGAAAGATAAAAAGGATGCCGACAAAAGCGTCGGTTCAAACAAACGACTCAGAGAAAGAAAAAAACATCTCTTACTTAGAGAAACAAATTCTGCAGAGTAAGTTACTGATTACCATTCCTTAACATTGATATCGTGCTGAATACCTCAGTAAGCAGTACTCTTTACAAATACAGATAAGAGAAAAAAAAATTACTATCCTAAATTAAAATAATAGGTTTACATGTTAATTAAGGGCTTTAAAATTGAATAAAAATGATAAATTAGGGTCTTTCATCACAAATAATTATCATGAGCAAAATATATTAACTCAGTTTTACTTTAAAAGTTCCAGGTAAATATTAAAACACACTTGACAACAGATAACTGTAATTCCATTACAGCGTGGGTGTGTAAGTTTGTTATGGGGATCAGAAAAAGTATTTGCCCCTAATGGTTGTTGACTCCGGGCAGCAGCGGTTACCTTCCTTGTGGGGAAGAGACTGGCTGCAACATTTCATATTGGATTGGAACAGTGTCTGTGTGGTGGTACAGGACAAAGAGCAGTCTGAAGAAACTCAGGATGAGGTAATTCGGGAAAGGGTGCGGAAAGGTCTACTTGTTAGGTATGCATACATTTTTAATGGTACCTTTGTGGAGACCAAACATTTTCAAGCAAACTTCATGCTCAAGGAAGGGACTCCACCGGTATTCCTGAAGGTGAGGACGGTACTGTGTGCACTAAAAGATAAAGTAGAAAAGGAATTGGAGTACCTGGAAGAGCAAAACGAATTAGAAAAAGTGTCCTACAGTAGCTGGGCAAGCCCGTTGGTGGTCGTACCAAAGGCTAGTGGAGAGATTTGATTATGTGCAGATTTTAATCTTACAGTGAATCCTAGAGTGAAGCTGGCACGTCAGCCCCTGCCATGCATTGAAGACATATTTGCATCCTTGGCCAATGGGGTTTTTTTTTGTGTGTTGGATTTGTCGAATGCCTATCAACAGTTGTTGGTGGGAAAAGAATCCCAAGAGTTGGTAACAGTGAATACTCACAGAGAACTGTACCGTTACAGAAGAATGCCATTTGGTTTATCATGTGTATCGGGAATTTTCCAAGCTATTATTAAGCAGATTTTGCAAGGGATCCCTAGAGTTGTCGTGTGCTTGGATGACATTCTGGTGACAGGAAGTTCAGTGGAGGACTGTGCGCAAACATTGGAAAGAGTGTTGCAAAGGCAGAAAATGTATGGCGTTAAAACAAAAAAAGAGAAGTGCCATTTTCTAGAGAAAGAATTGAAATTCCTAGGGTACATCATCAGTGGCAACGGCATCAGACCAACTAAGGACTTGCTAGTGGCAATAAAGGAGGCCCTGGCACTCACTTCAGTATCACAGTTGAAGGCGTACTTGTGGCTGTTAAATTTTTATGCAAGATTTGTGCTTTGTATGTCAGATAGATTGAAGCCATTGTACAATTTACTGCTGCAAGGAGCATCATTGGACTGGAACACACACTGTCAGAAACTATTTGAGGACAGCAAAGTGTGGATCCTTCAAGCACCGGTGCTGATACCTTTCGACCCACAAAAACAGGTGGTGGTGCCCAAGTAATAACTGCATCTCTGTAACTCATGTTTTAATACTATTAATTAGATTTTATATTTTTTAACCTTTGTCAATGTAATTTCTTACTTGTTTAGTAGAATTTAGTTATTTTTTGAGGGTTCCTGAGAGTTATCATAAAATTGCTATTTGTTAAATCCATGGTTTGTAAAATTGGGGTTCTAGTGTGGTATGATTTTTTATAGCTGTACATTTGTTTGTATGAAAATTTATATTTGATGTGAACATTTGATTAAAAGGGTTCATTAAGTGTGAGACACTGGGACACTTATTACGATGGCAAGGGCTAGGTCGGTTGTAAATGTGTGCTTTATAGGCTATTCCTTGATCAAAACAGGCTGATATGAATAAAATTCAATCACTGGCAGGTTTTCAGTGGAAAGCATTTGTCAGAAATAATTTTAGGATGATTTGTTGGGTGATGATAAAAAAAATGGGAGGGGGGGTGCAGATGAAATTGTATTCAGACTGGTAGAACGATTTAATCTTGTAACGCTAATGTAGCAATACACACCAAACTCCTGGTAGAACATCTTTATTATTTTCTTTTTTACCATTAGTTTTTTACTGTAAGCCACAATTCGGACTGAATTGTGATATTCACATTGTACATTTGAAAACAGATAAACAGTAATTCAAAATTCGAAGTACTTACTGTGTCTGTGTCATTAAAAGAGTTTAGTAGAATCAGTGTTAACTGGCCATCCATAGTGAATTTTTTATGATCATGCCAAGTTAAAATTAAATGACGTTCCAACATAAAATTTTTTTTCTGACGAATAAGTCTACTTCACTTTCCATTTCAGGTTACCACAGTACAAGCTTTTGTAAAGTACAAATTATATTTTTAATTGTTTGCTGATAGTTGTAAATGTGTGTGTATGTTTTTTATGCATATTTAATAAAGTTTTGAAAAAATTGTTTTAAAATATTTTCAAGTAAAAATTTTTATGTTTGCAGGAAGCTGTTAAATGCCATATTGTACATCAATGATGTCATTTCTAGCACAAAAAATTTGTTGTTAGCAGACTAAAAAAAAAAGAGAGGTTCACTTGTAAAATGGTTCTACATAATGATTTAGTGTAAATGGTAGCATTTGTTCATGTGTTCCCATACATGTGCATGTTCACATTCAAATATAATTTCGGGATGTTGTCTATCACTGTATATTGAAAATAATTGGCTTAGTTAAAATTTCATTCATAAGGTCACATTTGAAATTACTCTAAGTAGATATCATACATTGTATGCTGTGCATATTCATCTTGCCAAGTTATTATAAATGTTTGCATAAACATCTCTACGGTATTAAGTATAACTACACTAGCCCCGATTTTGTGAATATGGTTCCATTCATCATGTTTCGTAAAATCACTACCTTTGCAAAATTTTTAGGTTCCTATTTTGCCCCCCAACCCCCTTGCAACCAATCATGAAATTTTAAAGTTGCATTTTTTTACTTCAAAGTGTTCTTATTCAAGCCCTAATTTTCATATTATTTTGCAGGAAAAATATAAATGTAGTGATTAAAATTCAAATTTATGTCAATAGCTAGACCTCTTCTGATCAAAGATGATGTGACAGATTCTTGTAAATGAAGAAACGAAGCACCGAGTGCTTTCTTGTGAGAGCGCTTAGTTTGCCTTACTTATCGTTGAACAGAAAATAAGGTGAGCAATAGTTGAAATCTAAATTTATATCAGCAGACAGACGTTGTGCGATTAAAAGCACACCTCTGAACGGTAGATACAACTGACCACTGTCCCAAAAAATGAGAAAACCAGGTTCCTTAGTGCCTTCTCAAGAATTCTATGTGTCTTTTTTCCTGCAGAAAACCAGTCAATGTATTAATAAAATAATAATTTTTTTACAGAATTGCAGAAGTCTTCAGAGCAAAATATATTCGTGAAATTGGTAGCTACTGCCTCCTGTTATCACCAAAACAAATGTTAACACATTAGTGCATATATACTGTATGTAGCCAGCACAATTCCCATGTATTTAATCATTCACCAGAGTAAGAAGAAGAATAAACTAGTGTTTATTCATTTCACTGTTTTATATAACTGCAGTACATATTAACTTAAGTACCGTCAAAAGATTATGTTAATTAGTCAAAGAAATTTACAGTTGATTGTACGCAAACATAGAAAGAAGTCACGTACATGGGTAATAAGATAACAACTGTATGACCGTTCACAAGATGGCTGATTGATAACAATTGTATGACCTTTCACAAAATGGCTGATAGGTAGCGCCACTACAGCATATACGGATGTTCAACCATATAAAATGCCATTTTGTAACGTCCCATCTATCATAAAAAATGACTTGTATAAGTTGTTGCTAGTATTTTGTATACAAATTAATTAGGGTTCAGGGAGTGTGCAGTACAAAAAAGTTCAGTTGTTTTGTAAAAATTGCCATATAGCCGTGGTGGCAAAAATGTTTCTACATATGGCTGATAGTGATGTGAAAGACGTATTTTGTGAAACATACTGTTCAAGCAAGTTGTGCTCAAGTTAATTGTTTTAACGAAGTGTGGTGTTAAAGCCAGTAAATGAAAATTAATTTGGCTTTATAATCAATGAAAAGCCTCCCTTTACGTATTAAAATATTTTACTCATTGAAATTATTGCAAAATAATTTTTAACACATTTTTTTATTCTGGTTACTTTGTCTTCTCTTATTTATTTATGTTTAGTATTTGTTTATATGTATGTGTGTGTATATGTGTGTGTGTTTATATATATATATATATATATATATATATATATATATATATATATATATATATATATATATATATATATATAGAGAGAGAGAGAGAGAGAGAGAGAGAGAGACACACTAGCTGTCTAGCTGGGCCCGCGACTTCGTCCGCATGGAATAGTGTCTTTGGGTAATTATTATTTTACACCCTAGCAGGTGAAACTTTTACAAACTTCGAATCTCATATTTATTTATATCGAATCAACAATGACGATAGTTCCATACAACTTTTCATCCCCCCTTTTAACCCCTTACAACCCTTTTTCCCCATTAAAAATTAGCCTATGTCCTTCCTTAGGCTCTAGACTATCTGTATACCAAATTTCATTTAAATTGGTTCAGTAGTTTCGGCATGAAAGTGAGACAGAAGATTTTTGTCTGCACAGCAACTAACCCGACTTGGGGGTAGGTTAACTGGATTTGATCGAAAAGTTGCTTTTGTGACTTATTGTACACTTGAAAACTTTACTCTGGTTACTTTTTGAACGCCTCAAGGTGAAATTTTGCCCTATTCAGGCTAACCTCGCAACTTAATGTAACCACTTTTGATGTACGCCCTTGTTTGCCACAGCTGTAATATTATGTCTACATTTTAGCGAGCTCAATATTAAGTTTGTGCACATGACATTTTAGGTGTATGTATACATACGTAACTACATTTCTGGTGCTTTAGTTGGTCTGTTAGTGAATATTAATTCTGGTTATTTTGGTTCAACCAGTGATTTTTGTTCCAGTTTTGTATCATTTGTAATGTTATTGTGTTTTTTTTTTGTTCTTGTTCTTTTGTTTTGCTGCTGCTTGACTTTTGTGTTAATGGAGGCTTTTTATCAGGGAGTATTTACTTGATAATTTTAGTTTACCAAGGAGTTCTACCTATGTTTCGTCGATGCAAACGTTTATACCTAGCTACCGAATAGCGAACCTGTTGCCGGCCGCCATGTTGAACCGAGACTGTCTTTTTTTTTTTTTTTTGAGTACACATCAGTTGGCGCCAAATTCAAACTGTTATTGCGTCCTAACAGTATATCACTATAGTACACTATATACATCCCAAACATTCCCGCCCCACTAAAATGCACATTTTAATTGTCTTCTGGTATAGGCAAGGGGCTGAGTTTGACCACTGGACGCAGGAAGGTTCCTGACTGTGTTTTCACTTGGGCCACTCTAACCACGTTGTCTGATCCAGGGAATACCTTCACCACGCGACCCAGCTTCCAACACAAAGGAGGCATGTTCGGGTCCTTCACAATGACGAGGGTACCAACAGTGATGTTTACTTGTGAAACTGAGGATTTAGGGCGTTGTTGGAGTTGATGGAGGTAGTCATGATACCATCGTTTCCAAAAGGCTTGATGAGCACGTTGGATAAGTTGCCACCTGGACAGTCTGTTGATGGGTAGTGAAGTCACGTCACGTTCTGGAAGCATACCTGGAGGGCCTAACACCAGGAAGTGACTAGGTGTTAGAGCAGACAAGTCATTGGGATCACTGCTCACTGCGCAGAGAGGTCGAGAGTTGAGAGTCGCCTCCACTTGGGTCAATAACGTGTACATGTCCTCATATGTTAGCACTTGAGAGCCCACACATTTTGAAAGGAGTGATTTGACTGTCTTGACACCTGCTTCCCATAAGCCTCCAAAATGTGGGGCTGCAGGGGGATTGAAGTGCCAAATCACATTGTGCTCTACAAGTGCAGTTGCAAAACAGTCATTTGTGTCTGTTTGAGACAAAAAGGCTTGTAGTTGTGTCAAGTGTCTGTTGGCACCAACAAAATTGGTCCCGCAATCACTGAAAATGTCTGAGCAGCGACCACGGCGAGCTATAAATCGGCGGAAGGCGGCCAGAAATGCTTCCGTAGTAAGATCAGAGACTAGCTCCA
>PNEQ01003175.1:103536-121786 GCA_003012365.1 Medauroidea extradentata | reverse complement strand
TGTCAAGCAGATTAAGGGTAACGTATACCTGCATCACGGAGAAATTCCATGAAGCCAATGATTTTACCACAGCGTCGGCGCAAGAAATCCTACAGCCTGGAGGAAATTACAACACAAGAAGTTACTCACTTCACTAGGAAAATTAGTAAACTACTACTAAAACTACCAAAACTCGAAAAATAACATACAGTAAATGTGATTGTCATTTTCAGTGGTTGGGTGTGGGGAGAGGTGGGCATACGAAAAATCCTGTGTTGCACACGGTAATAGAGATTATCTTTACGGGTGTTGGTACAAGCGCATGAAAGTGAGCTGATATTGGCTAGGGGAAGAGGGGGGTGCCTTCAGGGTGGATGTCTGCAAGATATTTTTCCACTAAAGGAGTGAGGATATTGATTGGCATTTCCTGGGAATCACGTTACATGTTGGTTCCCACGCTGATGTTTGGGCTGGTATGTTGGGGGGGGGGGGAAGGGGTGATCTGGTTGTGAGGCAAGCATGTAACTCTAGCTGTCACGGTCTTATCTACTATCGCTAAAGAAATAAGGGGTTGACAAAACAGTGTAACGCGTACATAGCAGTTCTTGTTGGCTGAATGTTGCTCTCCGACGTGCGCTGTCACATATTTTAAGAGCGTTTACTTTTTTTTTTTTTTTTTTTGCAATTTTGCTGATTTTTTTTATGGTTTCCGAGAGTGTATTCGTAAAATCGCTACCTTCGTAAAATCTAGGGATCGTAAAATCGGCGGTCTAGTGTAGTGAAATTTACTAGCTACATTTTCCAGAAAATGAAACTACAGTACTACCTAGAATAAAAAAGGGTAGCCCAAGCGTGACTACATCACCACTTGAAATGTAGTCCTTGTTACACATGTAAAACATGTGAAAACACTTGTCCAGAAACATGTCTGGCATGCACGAGGTGACGACATATAATGGTGTTACATGAATGGTGCGAAAATCCACGTAACAAGCGTGTGAGGTCATAAAATCACTCGAGATATGGCGTACGAGTGTCGAAACAGCCAAACTCAGCCTAGGTGAAGGGACACAATACAATTTAAACTGGTAATAACAGACTACAGAAACATAGTAAGAGGCCCTTTTGTAGGAACAGAATGGGATGGGGAATCGTACAAAGTACAAACTTGGCTTGTGTACATTTGTAGTATAGCTGCGTGACCAGCAGAAGTTACTATAACATCCGTCGTGAAGTAAACCTCCTGAAACAAGAAGCTAGCAGCAAGGCTCCGGCAAGGCAGAACCGTATGCATGTAGGTCCGAAATAAAAAATTAAATTTTAAAAATGTCCGAAAGGCAACAAATATGTAGTTTAAAATACAATAAAATTATAGTATTGTGGTGGCACGGATGAGCCGGAGTGCTAGGCTCCCACAAGTTGCTGCCCGCGTGTTCTATTACAATGTCCAACAAAGAAAAATGTAAACTGATCAGTTCTAATAGATGCTCCGGTCTTAGTGGTGAGCTACTCTTATCTCAGGGTTTCGTGGTATCAAAGGGTGGACACATGTAGAACGGTAGTCAAACACGTGGTTCAACCAACATATTTGTTACCTTTTTCCACAAAAACCCATGCAACTATGTTTACTTCGGCGCACACAATCTTCTTGTACATAAACATAAAATTGAATAGAAAGATAACTGAAACGAAACCAAACTCAAACGAACAGTAGCATGTGCTGAACTAAATCATAACCGATAGTGGGCCGGCCACACGGTCAGCAACACCGTAAGTTTACATCAAATGAAAGGAAATAAGTTAATAAAGAGAAATACTACCAAGTCTTTTTACCGCCTCCATTGCGTCCCCATGGCATTCGTTCGCGCCCATCGGCTTACCACGTGCTAAAACTTATGCAACGCGACACACGTCAGGCTTCCTCGACAGTTGAGAACAAAGTGACCAGCTACAGCAACCGCAATAGTGTCCCAAGATACCATGGTGGCCTACCTTCCGGTAAAATGTTCTATAACATTTTGGTAAGATCAAATAACAGGTCTGGATACAAAATAACAAACTAAAATTACCAAAAAAATCGGTAAAATTCTGCTGAATATAGATATGTGTTTTACTAAAATTTCGAAAAATCCAAAGAGTCTTGAATTTTTATGCCGTTTCAGAAAAGTCGACACAAGACATATTTATTTTCAAGTCGCGTGCCGTCTGAAAATAGAACTAAGAATATTTCCAACTCCAAGCTTAAGAACACATTATTTGACATTAAAATATTACAATGAAAAGACTTGTCACTAGCAATTGCGTCCAGACTGTGTTTTCTGTTACTGTACTGTTTCGCCAGGCCCAATAGCGGTTTTATATTTAGAGAATGTGTTCTCTAGGTGATATCCTGTTCAACACAATTATAATATTTAAATTATTTTACCAAATAATTTTTTTAGAAGATTATTAGGCTTAAAACATGGAACTCCTATTGAAACAATTACTACTGACTTACAATTGTATAAACACTAGCACATGTAGAGACAATGGCTTAAAGTAGGGTGGCCGGGCAACACACTGGGGGCTTTAGAAGATAATAAGGCATCAACTCTGCCCTACACCTAACTGATACTAGGCTTACCAGCTCTTGGTTCTGAAGTGTCAGTAACACTGGCTAGCATTATTTATGCAAACAATAAACATGAACAGGGACTCTGCAAAAACCCTAAAAACACTAAACTGATTTATCGAAAAAATATAACTCGAGTGCAAGCTGGTCGATTCGCAATATTGAAATAAAACATTACGTTGATAAACTTGTTCTTCCTCAACATACAATTGAAAGAATTTTAAATGATGAAATATAAATTTAAAAAAAGTTACCGTATTTGTCCGCATATAGGACGACCCCGCATATAAGACGAGTCATGGTTTTGAAGGTACATAATCTTTGGTTTTGAAGGTACATAATCTTGAAAATAAAGTAAAATTACTGATTTTGAAATTCCCGACAGAAAAATATTTTTTTTCCTTTGCCTAAAACATGAAAAATTTAGTTTATATATTTTCAATGCATTTATTACCGGCATTTAAATATCATAATAGACACATAAACGAATAACATTGGCTACTACTGCCCTCCGCGCGCCCAAGAGTTAAGGAAATGCACGGCGGCGGCTGGCGACATCTCCATTTGCCGGCAGGTGTGTGCGACTTGGCAACGCCGGACAGAGGCACGCCGCGCGCTACACGGCAACGCCGTGCGACAACAGCTGCTTGCAGGGTCATTGCATTCCTGTGCGCTGTTGTCTGCCAGCCTAGCGCTGGACGGTAGACACATGAATGTGTGCTACGGTACCTAGATCCTCGTTTTTTCCGCCCGAGAGTCTTGTGCTTGCGAGACAAAGGATGAAAGCATGCGGGCCTAGATCCTCGTTTTCTCCACCCGAGAGTTGTAGGCTGGCGAGACGAAGTATCTCGGCACGCGCTCACATCGATCATCGCTTCGCTGCGAGGAAGTGTCCTTTATTATGAATGACGCTCATCAAAATTTCGTACCGTAAATTTTATTAAAATAAACTTGGCACTCGTTTTCATTTGTGACAAAAAACTCAATTCCTTGAAACATCATACAACTCCACAGCTTACAGCTTAGCTTTCAAACGTGTTTTGGCTACTAAAAATTTTGCACCATTATATAAGACGAGTAGCAATTTTTGAGGGCCAAAAACATATAAAAATTGTTGTCTTATATGCCGGCAAATACGGTAGTTGGAAAACTCTAGAAATGTCACTGACCCCCTCCCCCCCTTAAGGAGGATGCTAGGGTGTTTCTCCTCTATACTCAAACTCTGTCTCCTTAATTCTTAACAAAATGTAAAATACAACACTGCTGTAAACACAACAATTAGCGAGGACAAAAACAAAATCCTACACAAATGGTTAACATAACTTACAGCTAATAAGGTAACTAATGATACACTATCACACTTTATAGGCTACTCTTGATAATAATTCAGTATGACACCCGTTGGAAATAAGTATGTAGAGTTGTCTATGTGATGGAGTCTCTGTTTTGCCCCTGGAAGCAGGGTGCGTCTGGCTCCGTGAAAGTGATTATTGGTGCGGAATGTATTCACTGAAATTTTAGTAGCAGGGTATGGTGTTCTCAGTTAGAGTCGTTTTTCTGGTGAACACGTGAGGAGCAGCAGGGCCCTGCCCACCGACTCTCCTACCCTTGGCCAAGGTGACTCGCTCTCTATATTGCTTGACGGCCCTCTTTCGGGGCATAAGGGCTTGAGTGGATTAAGGAGAGAGAGACTTATTCGTCTAGAGTTTGAATTGGAATCGCAAAGGTTGCGGAGTGCTAAAGGGGTTGTTTTGGGAGGTTTTGGTAAAATACCCGGGGGCGGCTTTCAGATGGCCAATGCTATTGCACCCTGGTGCCTGCCGTCGGCTAAGCGGGACGTTGGAGAGATGTATTGGTGCCCTTTGCCCCCTGCGATTGATGCCGCAGCCACTTGGAAGGCGTCGACAATCCCAGTAAGTGAGCTGCGGCATAACGCGAGGGGCGTATTGGTGCCCTCCGCCGCTGCAATCGGGTGGTGCCGATTGGAGGCGTTGGCGATCCCAGGTTGGCGAGTTAACCAATGACTTAATTCCCAGAGGCTACTGGGAAGGCCGGAAGGGCTGAGAAAGTTAAGCCAAAGAAGCTAACTTGGCCTCGAAGCGAGATGTTGCTGGGTGGAATATGGAAAGAGAAAGGTGGAGTAAGAAGGAAACACATGAAGGGAAAAGGGCAGCACAGACAACAGAGTTAAGGTGGAACTGTGTTTATTAGAAACAACACACAGCCCCAACCTGTACCCAAAGGTCAACAGTTTCCTACTACCACCTAACACGAACTTAGTCTCGTAGTAAGGCGAGGGTTCCACTAATCATGACTGTGCGGTAGCTGTAAACTTAGGTGAGAACACGTGCCACGCAAGGCTTGGGCGTGTGCGAGTGATGGCTGCCGATGGTAGGCTGCGCGACACGGTAAGGGTTGTGGCGAGACTGGCAGAACTGCCACCCGATTCTGCTCTGTGCGCTCCTTATATATCCTGCTAGCTAGGCGAGCGGGGAAGGGAAGGGGAGTGGTGTGATGGTACCATATCTGCCCTGTCTAGGGCCGGGAGGCGCAGGGTGGGTGGTATGCTCGCTCTGGGGCCACGTGATGCTGTTCAGGGCAGTGGGTATGCCTCCCACATACTGCAGTACGTGGTGATGTGTGGTGGCTTGCCTGCTTACAGGCGGCGGCAGCGCCTCTGGCAGTTGGCCGGGAGGGCTTGTGACTACGTAGGAGAATGGGGGAAAGGTGGCCGGCAGGACCGTGAGGAGGCTCAAAAGAGGCGATGTGCCCGCGGCTCTTCAAGTAACTAATAAACATATGCATCACAATTGATGATTTTCACTATGTACATAATGAAGATAATGTCAGTCCTATAGTATTGTTTTAAAAAGTATATGGAAACACGGTAGAAGTTCAGTGAGGAGGAGGGGCTGTGAGGATGTTCGACTTCTACTAAAATTTTGGGACAGGACGACGACGTCGACACGTAGACTTCTTCATAAGGGGGCTTCTCCACCACCTGGCCAGTAAATTTAAACGACTATTTAAGAACATGTGCATGGTGGGTCAGGATGCCATGCTTTTGGGTCACTTACCTTAAATTCTTCTAGACATACTAGAATACTCGGTTTTACGTGCGTAAATCTTTCTCTAAACATGGTAGAGCAACTTGAACTCACTACGGCGATACGAGAGAACCAGAAATCTTTTAGAGATAGCTGTAGTTACAAAATTAAGTAAGAGAAAGAAAAGAATAGAAAAAAAAATATAAAATAAAAATATGTACAATGTACTCACTATCATATTTGTACCAAAGATGGTACTCTAATCTTATCAAGGTTTGAAAACTTCTAATATTTATTGATATCTTTGAAAACATAAAGAGAAGCTAATACTCTTATGACTAGAGATCTAGGAAGTGCTTATACTACAAATTGTCAATAAATAAACTGTAACCTCCTTGGGTTTGCACAACACTGTTAATTAACAAATTGGAAAATTTAAACACTTGTATAATACAGATTGTTGGCTTATGATCTTGTATAAAACTCCATAACTGACAGTTTCATTGGCAAAACAAATCAAAACTTAACGCCTCGTGTCCAACTACAAACGGTATTACGGCATAAACAAAAACAGATGACTTAAAAAGTCTTCTCATGAGCAACAAAACTACTTAAAACCCGTCTGATAACAGCCAAATTAACATGTAAACATACGTCTACAAATTGTCTTCAGCAAAATCTTCTAAATTATAATTTCAGTCGACGGTAAAATTACTTGATCTCCAATAATCATATCTCAAACAAATAAAATCTTACCTATAGTTATCTGCACTAAGGCTTACAGGTCTTTACAGAGGACATGGCCTCTAAATCATACTTTTGAAACGTAACTCTAATTAAGTTAAAAGAAACTCTATAAGGACTATACGTCAGGGGTGTGTTGAAGTGGTTCGTAGGTTACAAAAAAAAAACTATGTAATAACTACATAGCTATACTCAGCCTAATGAAGTTCCATTTTGGGGGTCGTCTCTGGCCCCTCCCGACAGTGTCTTCAAGAAAACCTAAAAGTATAAACGTGTAACAAACGACTACATCTATCCTCGTTGACGACGTCTAAAGGACAGCTACGACTGTCCTCGCCAAAATCTCTGAACAAAAAAAAAATCTTCGTCGACCAGGACGCTACCATGCACCACAAGCCGCCCCCATGATGATCAGCACAACAGCGCCCAATCAGCGCGCGCTGCTCGATCACGCCATTTTGTCCACGTGGCTCGTGCCACCCGCATGATGCTGTTGCTACCGCGCGTCAGCAAAACCTACACTCTAAACCACAGCCAAGAAACTCTCCCCCGCCTCCCGGTAGCGTGCTACGCAGTAAACTGAATAAAGAAACTACACTGTAAAGAACGCCAGCCCAAGCACGTCCAATATTGTGCCGCAGCAGATACCATCCCGACAGACCTCCCACGCTACAAGGCACATACAACTGTAGCCAGGCAGCCCTGCCAAGAGTCGACCCGCACAACACAGCACGGCCAGGCACTGGGTTAAGCCTAATCCCAAAAGGGAATGTCACATTGCCTTAAGGGCTTAATATAATAAACCAAGAGAAATTTAACGAAAACCAAACTACCAACAATGTAATCCTGCCACGACACCAAGAAAATATCCTCCATCTGATGTGAGTTACAACAAATTTAAAATGTTAACCCGATAACTCTACACAAAGACATAAAACATCAAATTATAAAAGTCTGAAGAAAAAACAGGAAACTTAAAAAAAAATAAACCTTGAAAATTTCCACTGTCACAGTATTTATAAGTAAATTTAAAATTATTATATTTATTTATAAGCAAATTTAAAATCATATCAAGTCCTGTGGTATTGCTGACAATATACATTATACAATCCCTAAACTAAACTGTTATAAGCACACTATGTACAGCCCAAACACACTTGTTGGCTTCTGCCACTGATTGGCCAAATTGAGTTGAAAACCTAACCATGTTGTCGTACCTTGAACGAAAATTTCGAATGTACCCCTGTATCACCTGCACATTTTTTCTCAAAAACAAAATGGAAAATTGGGGGTGCAGGTCATGCACGAATATCATGTTCTTTGGACAAATAGGACCTGGAAAAGTTGTGTTTATCATACATTGAAGACTCCTGGAAGTATTTATAGTAATGGAAAAATAAGTGTGAAATCATTTAACGTAAGATTGTAGCCCATGAATAAATATGCAACGTCAGCATTACCGTCAGCCAAGAAAATGGCAGTGCGTCAGTGGCTGCCGGCCAGCTGGGACGTACAAAGCTTGCGGTGCACCAGACTGTGCCGAGCAGCACCAATCCAGTGTGCACTTAGATCCTTTGTCTCACTCTCCCAGTCCATTGAGGGAGCATCTAGGCACTCGCACTGCGGTGTTTGGCGGTATGGAGAACCAAGACTGAGAGAGTGATTAATTGTTCCACCAGAAAGCGCCACAGTACAATACCTGCTCTAAGTAGTACCAACAACTGTCCACAGAGTACAGTGTACGCTGCTACCACTGCGAAATATTGGCTTGCTGTTCAGTGCGCGACTGCACGGCTGCCAGCCTCTAGATTTCACCATCGCTGCTTCCAATGTATCGAACGTTGCTGAGCACTAGGGCGTAATTTAATTCTTAAAGACGTCTGCTACATATATATTTCACGTAATATTTAAATGTTATTTAATTACGGTTTTGAACAAAGGCATTTGGAACTATATACTGATAAAATAATTTTTCTTTAATGAATGTGGGGTAGTGGGGTATGGGTCTTACATGTGGACGATAGTACATAAGCAAATACGGTACGTTTGTGTACGTTTAAAACCGGAGGAGGAGAAGGAAGAAGTGGAGGAGGAGAAGGAGGAAGAGGAGGAGGAAAGGATTTTTTGAAGTTCAAAAATTTTAAGCATGTCTGTAACTTTTTTTTTATAGTGATGCTGTTGATCCGAAAACAAATTCCTGATTTTACAGTTACTCACGGTTGCACTTGTCATTTTCGTAAAACTTATACAGGTTTATTTTGCACCATACCCCATCATAAAATTTTAAAATGACATTATTTCTGATAAGTACCTCTAGTTGGCCCCGATTTTCATAAAGTTTTTTTGGAAACGTATGAAGTGTAATAATCTAAATATAAATTTTATTGATTGCCAGACATCTTCCCAACAATAGCATACCTCTGAACGGCATGTATGACTGACCTCTGTCCTGAAAAAATGTGAACACAGAAAACCAAGTACTTTCTCAAGAGCGCATAATGAGACTTCCATAGGTTTCAACAGAAAAATAAGGCGAGTGACAGTTGAAAATTGAGTTCATATCAATAGATTTTTTCTGATTAAAAGAACGCCTCTGAATGGCAGATATGACTGACCCTTGTCCCAAAAATAAAGAGAAGAATAACAAAGTTTTTGAGTGCCTTCTCATGAGTGCAAGTCTGTTCTTAATTATTTGTCAACAAAGCCACACAATATATAAATAAAATATTAATTTACATTAATAGACAGAAGTCTTTAGAACAAAAAAGTGTGAGTGAAGCATGTATCTTCACTCTCCTGTTGTCACCAAAGTAAATTTTAATGCACTGGTGTGCATCTACTTGACATCCATTAGTAGGCAGCACAACATCTATATGTACCGTATTTACCAGCGTATAAGACAACAATCGTTATATATTTGTGGCCTTAAAAAAATTGCTACTCATCTTATATGAAGGTGTGAACATTTTTGGGAACCTAAAATTTGTTTGAAAATTAAGCTGTAAGCTGTGGATTTGTATGATTTTACAAGGATTGCGTTTTCTATCACAAATGAAAACAACCCAATTTAATTACATGTCGTCGTGCCAGAAATTTTTTATTTTTATTTTTGTAATTGGATAGTAGAAATATGGTATAAGCATTTACATTCCAAAAAATAACTATTGTACACGGCAAGAAAGAACAGAATGTTCTTTTAGCCATATATTACTTAATAGGGTACTTGTTTTGTTGAAAAAAAATTAAGGCTGTTTACTATGTACTACGAGTACAATAGCTTGTTATGAAATCACAATACAGAAAAGTAACAAATCAAAGTGCAGATACACGACAGACGACATTAGAATTATTATAACGGTAGTTTTACTTATTTTTTTCACATGTTTGGTAATCAGTAACACAAAAGAAATTCTATCCTGTGCTGCTATTAATGAAACCTTGACATGTTTAGTTTCTTTCCTGATAGTGAGTGCTGCATATGGCATGATTTATTTTCTTTCACTGTATTACTCCTTCAGTGAAACAATTCACATTTTTTTGCTCGGTATAAAATTTTTAAATTTTGAAAATTAATAAATAAATAAAATTGTAACGTTATGCAACAGTTAGAACAACAGCTTGTTATTGGGTTGCAGTATTGAAACTAACAAAAACGAAATTCCGGTACGACAAACAACGTTATTTACGCATACATGGTAATCAATACATCACTTATGTAGGCACAGTTTTTCTGTACAGCCCTGTCAAGAGAATCTTAAGACTTAACCTCTGAATAAATTGCTGTATGACGAAATGATGTAAGATTTTGAGATTTAACAAAAATTTTTAATTTTACTGTTGACAGTATTATAAAGAAAAACTACGTATTATAATTTAAAAAATTCACAAAAATATAAAAAGAGTTGTAGTCCATTCGTAATTAAATTTGCCAAATCACTAGCCCAATTTACTCTCTCGGGCTGAAGGCCTTAATAAATAAGCACCCATAATACTTAACCCCACGGCTAAGCTCACACAAATATGGCAAGACTTTGGCAAAACTCCTACCTATTCTTAAAGATGTAGGCTGCAAGGTTTGTCAACATTTTTCTTGAACAAAGAAATTCTGGTAAATTCACTGATGTCAAATATATTCAGGTACTTTCAGATTACAAGCCTTTATAATGCAATACAAACATCCAATAGGGCTTCGTGCAATGTGTGCACTGTTCTAATTTATATACACTCAAATCGTCGATCACCCCCCACAAAGAACATTAAAAGGCCAGATGCTTATTTTTAGCACAATTTTACACATGGATTTCTCCGCCACAACACATTAACGCCTCTCATAACATTCATCCGCATTCAGTCTCCAGCGGTTCCGGGGAAACATGAAGGTTAGTAGACAATCCCCTTTTACGGAGGACTACATTAAATTTTCATAAACTCATCAGCCTGTACGCGTCCAGGTACAGTCCTCTTTGCTGTAACTCGGTGTTCCCAGTCTCGCTTAAGGCCCCGCTAGATATTTAAGGAAGCTAAATGATTGCCATAAGCCCAAGTTCAGTAGACCCCATCAGCAATGAATGCAACAGCACGGAAACAGTCGGGGGAGACTTACCCATACCTTGATGTTCCGCTGTCAGCTTAGGTGGACTCACAACA
Source organism: Medauroidea extradentata (assembly GCA_003012365.1). NCBI lineage: Eukaryota > Metazoa > Arthropoda > Insecta > Phasmatodea > Phasmatidae > Medauroidea > Medauroidea extradentata. Next base: position 110,758 of record PNEQ01003175.1, on the reverse strand, counting down.
CAGGCAGCAATGTCCCTCGGCAATGCTCATGCCCACTTTACCAAGTGGCGCAGAGAACCCACATGAAGCCTCGGGTATCGTTCGGCGGCAGTCGTTAATCCGCCATTTCACACAGTGAGGAGGGCTTCCCCACCTAAACCACCTCTAGTCAACGCCCGACTGAATAGTGAGCTCCGCTTCTCGAGCGGCCGCCAGCTCAGCTCGCTAACTGCGCGCCCCTACCACCAGTTTATTGGAACCAGACCACCCCCTCCTCCCGGGCCTACCCCTCCATTGCCAGTGGAGTGGGAGGTTCGAAGAGGAAAGGGAATGCGCCAACGCCGTCAACAAGGGCCTCCACTGTTGTTCACCCAAACCGAGATCCTCGAGACCTCGGAAAAGCAGGGGAAACTCTCTGAATGCCCATAACACCACCACCTGGACTCAGGACTCTCACTAATCACTCCTAATAGAACGCCCCTTAAGAGCATCCACCACCTTCAGGACAACCCTCTAATTAAGGGTGATCGCTCAAACATGTGGATGATAAGCTATGAAACACTGGAGGAAGTACAAACCAACTCCACAGTTCTGACACCAGAACTGTGACACACTCTTTTTTTCTTTTACCAATTTATTATAAACCTTGATCAAAGCAAACTTTACAGCACCTAGTTGCGTTGGTTCTATTGGCTGTAGCAGGAACATATTGTAGCAAAATGGTGAGCAACTGATCTGTCAACACTCGGTGATGGTGGTCGTGGGCATGGATCTGTCAACTCTCCTCCCTTTTCTGTTAGCTTCAAAGGAACTGCTATGACATAACACTTCAAGTTCGTTTTCACTTTTGTCTTTTTCTTGAATATAGCCAGTGATGACAGTCATAGTAAACTTGCTGAAAAAGATCTTCTTCTACAATTTTATTGTCGAATTGTGGAATGGGTAGACTACACCAACTTTATCAAAGTTGCAGTAGAAAATCATGTCTGGCTTGACAACTTAGATTGGCCCACCTCTAGTTCTCACTTGTACTGAAGATGTAGAAGCTTCATGTTCTGTTGACAATGACGCAATGAGTAAATGTCTTGTGCAGACTTTCATTTGCAGGCAAGTCAGTGTGCCGCATGTCTGAATACAGATTCACGTTTTTTCAATTTTTTTCTTTTGAAAACTGATGTAAGTTCCTTTCTCTTGTTCATAATTTTGCCAACACAAAGTGTTTTCTTACTCCACAGAAAATTAAAAAATGAAGGACTTTTATATAAATGGTCCGTATCAACACGTTACTTACCAAGATAATTTTTACTCAGTTTTTTAAAAATTCCCTGAATGTGTACTATTTCCCTTATTGCCAAACCTCCCTGTGAAAATATCACAGTTAACATAACCCATTGTTGCATCACATAGTATGAACTACCATACTAAACCCTACTTGACCTCGAAACGGAAAAATCCCTTCATCTACAGACAAGCTTGCATAGGGTTTGAATTTTTACATTTGTCTATTAGAAAATTTAAAAAAATGACCTTATTTTATAAATTGGATTATGACCTTCACCATGCGTTACATAATGATGTTATTTAGATGGAGTTATATGTAACGAATATCCTTTTGAACCTGTCTCGCAATAGCAACTTTATAGAAAATCGTGTGGCTGTAAATGTATCAGCAGTCCACTTATCAGTAACGTATGCTGGATTCAAAATACACACATGTAGTAATATTGCATAGAATTAATTTATGTCGCACTATTTCAGCCGGCCATTTGTGCCTCATTAGCTTTTTTATAGTTAAGTCCAGTAATTTCTAGCAGTTAAAGATAGATGTTTGTGAATTGTTGTCTAATTTGTGTTACTGTTGATTGTTCCTCCCATGCACGAGAGAAGAATTATATGTAAATGTATTTCTGAAAGAGCTCACATTAAATGAAAGGTATAGGAACTTCAGTAGAGGGCTCATCACAACAATGGTGTCTAGCAAGAAAGAATGCTACGAGGAATCTGGGCCAACAAATGTGATCAAGGATTTGTTAGGTATCCAAAGAAAGTGCTCCACACAGTGAAATTAAGCTTCCCTAACTGTGCCAAGTTGAGCACGAAATGCATTTACTCGTACCTAGAGCCTGAACCTCTTCATTTATTTGCCTTAATTTTAATTTCTAAAGCTTACATTTAATTAGGAATGTCGACAATCTCATGATGTCTGTAAGTACAAATGTGAAAAAGCTAACATCGCAGAGACAAATGACATCTAGAAATAGGTTTTGTTAAAATGTGTTGGTGGCACTTTCATTGCACTGAGGAAAACAAAACCTTAACTAAGTTTTACTCGCTCTTAGACACATACAGATAAGGCAAAAAGAACATGTATGACAGTGTGCTGAAAAAACTTCCAATGATTTTTAAACTGTAAAATGTCAGAAATAGCTAATTTTTTATAGGAAATAACGGGATCACTTTGAATGTCTCTATTTATTTAAAGATGGATGTCTTGAATTGCAGCAGGTTTAGCAGCAATGTTGGTAGCTTGAAACTCATATGTTACCTATTTCGGTAAAAACACAGAATACTAGGGGCCGTGATTGGCGTAATGGCTACAGCACTTGCCTTCCAGTAAGGTTATCTGGGCTTGAATATTGATGGGGTCGGTCCCCGGATTTTTGCTTGTGGAAATCAGGCCGGACGATGCTGGTGGTCGGCTGGTTTTCTCTGGGATTTCCTGTTTCCTTCTCATCTTCATTCTGGCACCGCTCCGTACCCATATCATGTCACCCCTGCACTAAAGACCTAGATTCTCAATGCTAACGAAAATATCTTCACACAGAACGTGACAAAAACACATTAACACTCATTAGTTCTTTTAGATTAAAAGAGTACGTGCACTGTCACGACATAGTATAGCTGCACATATGAATTTGTCACCATCTTGAAGATAACACTCACTTCAAGTATGAGCGGGTAATGATGTGAGCATGAATTAACATTACAGGTTAGTTACAATATAGCAGTGGTACACTGTTAAGCTTTCCTAACATTGTTAGGTATCTATCAATGGTCGATGAAACAGGGCCTAAGTTGTCTTACACCAGCCTATGACTGACTGTGATCTAACTCGTTAATCAGCTCATGTATTGAGCTCACAGTATGGTGATGTGGCCAAATTTGACGGCAGTATTTTAGATCTTTTCAAGAACATTGATATAAAATATTTTTAATAAATTTGTTATATTGGGTATATTAACCCTTTACCTTTTAATTTTTTACAACCTTTTGCAAAGTATTTTTTTAGGTTTTGATATTATTATTCAGTTTCTGTATAATTTTAGACCTTGATTAGAGGGTCTTAAAAAAAAGCATACAAATGTACACACACACACACACACACACACACACACACACACGCACACATGCACGCACGCACGCACGCACGCACGCACACGCACACGCACACGCACACGCACACGCACACGCACACACACACACACATACACACATACACACATACACAGATATATATATATTTGTGTAACAGAATTACAGCCTGAGATTATTACTCAGGCATAACAGGGAAGGGGTTAGAGTTTTGTTTTGTAAGCTTATTCAGTTTGTCCTGTATTTAAATATTTGTTGTTTAATATCACTGTCATTACATATTCTAGTGGAAAGACATTTTTTTTTATTTCATTCATATTCACTTCCATTCAACCTGTCGTACATGAACCAGTGTTGTTGATACTGCGAAGATAAATAACTGGTTGCTTATTGGTCTATTGTTATGTGTGTTTCTGTTAATTTTCTGTGGTTATTTGTTTCAGGTTTGTTTGCAAAAATAATGGTGTCCTGTTTGAGAATGACCTTATCCAAATTGGAGTCAAGTCTGAATTTAGACAAAACTTGGGACGACTCGGATTATTCTATGGAAACAAGACTTCCTTTCCATTACAGGTAAATGAAATACATAGTTTGCATGAGTGATATGTCTACACATCAATTTAATACATGTGAGCCTCCGTTTACTTGATTAATGTGTGAACCCTGTGAGTGTGAAGTAGAGGGGAGGGTTTATAGTATGTTAAGTGGCAGTGTTACGAAAGCAATAAATAGGTATATTTTAGCAATGATTGGGCACATATGAAATATAAATTTTAAAACAGCAATGAAGTGATGTGTTTTATTAGCAGAAATGCTTGACAAAGACTTAGCACTACCAGTACGTGATGAACAAAGGTCCCAAAAACTTAAAATTTATTTGGAATTTAAGTTAATGTTTTTTGGTTACATGTTTCTGAACATCTCTCATACATAGTAACGTTGAGAAATAACTTCTAGCCTTTGGGTTGTGCTTTTAACTTGTACTTGTTAGTTATTAGGTTTTTCAGTTCTTTTTGTTACAGATTCGAAATATCTTTTTTTCATGTTATGAATGTTTGAAAGGAAATTGTAGTACAGTGAACCCTTGATAACTCGGCCTAAAAGGGGGGAGAAGCTGTCCGAGTTACGATTTGTCCGTGTTATCGAGGGGCATCCGGGGTGGAGGAGTAATCAGTCATTAATCACAAGAAACGTGAGGTAATCATTACACTATCATTCCTACAAGCAAAAGAGGCGGCAATATATACTGCTTTGTACGTATCGATTTACAGGAGGGGGTAGTGGGGAAATTATCACTGTTACATGGAGAACTATAAAAGAATGTCAAACAACCTGGGCAGGCGGATTCTTTTTTATTTATTTTTTATGCTACTTCTGGCTGATCTTTTTTTATCTGTGCTCGAAGCTGGCACCAGGGCATCCTTCTACCACATTAAAGTTCTCACTCCCCTTCTCTCATCTGGCTGGCGACAGTCTATGTGCGTGTGTGTGTGTGAGTAAGAGATAATTGTTGGAGATAAGCTAGGGAGGTAGAGCACGAGCGGAAGTAGTCAAGGTCAACCGGTACAGTCTCAACAGTAATACAAACACCGCACGTGACCACAGGCAACTCACAAGATGTTTACATGAAAAATTGCTTAACATCAGCATGTCACAGTGTCTGCAGCCATCTGCTTGCCTGATAATTACGCTCACCTCGTACAGAGTTCCGAAGACACAAAAATAATTTTCCTCTTATACGAGAGCAGATACGGTACTGTAATTAACAATCCTTTTGGATCACTGTACAGAAATATGTGAACTCATTTTAACACTAAGGATTTTTAAAATTTCATTTTATGCATATAAACTGAATCATAAAACATATACTTTACAACTTTATTCTTAACACAAGTTGTCACACTAAAAAACCGAGAAAATGCTAATCATGTTAAACTGAGTTAAATGGGAGTGAATACAACCAAAAGTAAAGCACAAATAATATTAAAAAATGCGTTTAAGACCATGAATTGTTACATAACAGACAAGTGTTTAAATTACTATATGTAACAGAAATGAGATAAGTCAATTTGTCAGCTGCGGCTTGCAGTTCTACACATCACAGTCTCTCTTGTATTGATGTACTATTTGTTTACCGTCTCCTCCAGAATGTATCATTCAACCATTTCAAATGTTTCCTACGATAAAATTTTTTTTTTTCCAGGGCCTCTTTCTTAGAATACGTGGCCAGCTTATTTACTGTACATAAACTATGAAATTTTAAGTTACAGTAGCGTAATGTCCATTTATTGGTGTAAAAGTACTGATTCCTGCTTATAACATTTACTTGTCCCTTGAAAAATGTTATGGTTCTACTGTAGTTTAGTTTGCTGTGATGATACCAAGCGGTGCACTTTTGTTTTTGCTTACATCGTCTGCGTCAACTTTCCTGTTCTATTCGTTTCTTTCTGAATTTTCATGCTTAATATTGTAAATTCTAAAGAATGTCTTCGTCAGCCTTGCTGTATGATTTTTTGGTCGTAAATGTGTTGTTAAATTTCATTAGTTCAATGAAGTAAGGCAGATGTAACTGTGGGAGCGCTATGCATTTTAATGTTATTGTTTGTTTCAGAATTTCTCTCCGACTATTTCGTACCCCGATGACTTGTCTGACAAACTAAATTTGCAAGTGAAGCCAGTTGCACCAACATTAGAAGCTGGTGCTCAGATTCAGCAGATGATAAATGTTGAATGTGTAGAGGACTTCATAGGTACAGTAGCCTCAGCATTGTGATGCTCTAATGTTTAAATGTGCTGACAGTGTATGAATACTAAGAATAGCATGTACCATGTATTGCAGATGCTCCCAGCATGAACGTCACATTTATTTACAACAATGTTCCTCAGAAGTTAACTGTGAAACTGCCGCTTACAATAAATAAGTTCTTCGAGCCAACGGAAATGAATGGTGAATCATTCTTTGCTCGGTGGAAAAACTTGGGCAGGTAAGCCTCTTGATATTATTATATATTTGCTAAGTCCTCTCTGTGTGAGCGATGTGGCACAGTGGTATAACAGTTGCTTTATATTTGGAGAGGGGGGACCTGGGTTCAAATCCCAGTCCAGTAAATCTGTATTCAGTTCTTCAGGAATTTTTTTTTTGTCATTTTTTGAAATGCTACCAAGTGAATGCTTGGACAGTTTGTTACTACAGGTCGTGGCTATTCCTTTTACCTTTCTTCTTTTCCCACCTCTCTCCAAAATCCACTGTGTTTCCCTACAATTTTGTTTTCTTTAGGAGTCCATAATGTACAAAATTGAAATTAAAATAATATCCATTGTAGAAATTGGGCGTGAACCGTTGTATAAAGGACATAAATTACTATGCCCTTCTGATGTTAGCAGTCATACTTATCTGCAAAATACATGTTCATATTTATGCTCTTCTGCATTAAATAGGTTTAACTGTGCTTAAACCTTAGTTAGTATAGTGTTTACACAACACTTAGTTATTAGTGATGGGACAGTTGCACTAATTGCCGGTTCCGATTATCAATTCCGGTTCCTTGATTTGGTTCTCAATTTTCAGTTCTGATAACTATTTTATCACACTTTGTTTTCAATCTTCTGTGGTACACTAGCATAAACGATTACAAAAAATATACAAAATAGCACATTTATTAAAAATGACGATGTAAGGTGGATGGGCACCTCACCTCTACTACTTTAGTGAATAATTACATGTTTCAAGGTTACCACATGTTGTGGTGTGCTAATAATAGAGTTAGCCTATTGTTAGTTTTAGTTAATTTTTCTTAAGTTAGGGTGATAAATGTGAATTCAACAGTTTTGTTTTGAAACTGCATATGAATCTGCTCATTTAGTGCATTGC
>PNEQ01003175.1:0-102536 GCA_003012365.1 Medauroidea extradentata | reverse complement strand
CATCTGTCAAAGTTAAACAAAAAATAAATCAACCGTTGACTGAGTGAGTTGTTATTGATGAAGTCACGATGATTGGTTAACCCTGAAATTAAATCAAACTGAGCTATCCGGAGCACGCGCAAACTTAACATAACCTCAACACCAACTGCAGTAGACTACAACAGCAATAGTCCAAATAGCAACACACAGCAGACGCAGAAAGGACGCGTCACAGTTAAAAATAGTATGTGTTATTTTGTGTACAGTTTATAAGACATATGGACTGATATGATTTGGCACAAAAATTGCTGCATGCAGTTTTCTTAAAAATGTGACATTCTGGAAAAGGTTTACTTATGGTCGTTTTGAAAAGTTGGCAGGTATGAGTATATATTACTTTTCTCACATCATGGCACAAGACGTACACTAAAGCTGTTAAGACCGTAAAGCAATGTATACACAGCAAAGACCTGCAAAAAAAATCGAAATATAGCATTCATCTATCACGGAACACCCTCCGCCATTTTGGATGTATATATGTACTTTGTATTAATGTTCATTTGGAAATCGTATCAAATGATCAGTTCTATAGTTTTACAAACTCAACCAATGAAAGTATTACGTTATTGTTAAATTTAATGTTTCTGGTCGGCTGTATAATCTTCGAAGACCTACTATTGTTGCATGTGTAGGTCTAATATTTATAAAATGAAAGTTGGTGTTGCGAGTTAAATCATTCTCTATGGGTTTATGTTGCTGGCGAGTATACCATCATCCTAAAATTTTGTTTTTCTAAATGTGCTTGCCCTTTTTGCATGGACAAAGATGCCGTTTATATATTTTCTTGCTGCTAAGTGGCTGCAATGATAATTTTTTTTACCATAATCCTTAGGTTTGTTTACTCGGCTTTGACCTGGCAACTCTTTGTGCTACTGCAACTGCTAAGGCACTCCTGGGCATTTTACTCACCAGAAACAAGTGGGCGCAAGTGTTTTACTTGTCAAGTCAAGATTTTCCCAGGTCAAAAGCATGCTCTTTTAGCTCCTGTAGAGGAAGAGATACGAGAGCAAGTTGGAGTAAATAGTCTGCTAGATGTTATGGCGGGCATATTGCTGTTGACTGTATGATTTACTTTTAATGGCTTGTTTGGCTTCATCTCTTGATTCTTCATTATTAAAATTTCTAAATACGCCTTTTAGTGCAGCAATGTTTACAATACAATCAAAACAATGCAATAGCAGTTTTCTTCGCTCCTTTGAAAGTTGTCAACTCTTTTTGACGTGGGTTGACCTGGGTGAGTGTGACCCAACTCTTCCAACTTCCAAGAGAGGCCGAGTATAACAAACCTCTTATAATAATAATAATAATAATAATAATAATAATAATAATAATAATAATAACTGTATAACATGTTAAGTTTTTGTGTACTTTTGTAAAGTATTTTACAGAAGATACTATAAAAACGCAGTAGAAAATTCCCCAAGAGTACACGTTTGGAGGTTAAAAAACTATGAAGGTTTTTGTGGTTAAACAGTCTTGAAGGGCCGAATAAAGTTACTTTTGATGTAAGTTATAATTATTTAAATTTCTTCTTGTGTAGATTTTTTTTTTCCGGGTAGGTTAATACAACACTTTGGTAAAATATGAATGTGACGTTTAATATCTCGACGTAATGGAAATTAAGATCTGAAGATTGAGGTTATAACACAGTCTGTGCCTGTTCAGTACTTTTAAGAACCAACAGAACTGATGTACCGAGGAACCGATCGTCCCATCACTACTTGTTATACATAACAGACGACTGAAGGATTGGTTGTAGTGTAAATATACCTATTTACTGTACTAGCATAATTTTTGCCATCGCGTAATGTCTGCACCCGTGTTTTGAGATGCTGAATTTGGTTTTTTATTTACCCTGCAAAATGTCAGCACCATTAGTCTACAGCAGGCAACACAACTTTGTTTCAGTGGACCAACAAAAAGTAATAGGCATGCAATAAAAACGTGAATACAGTCTTGGATTTTAGGCATGAAAAATATGATTCGTATCCTCAAAATGTGACTGTTGGAAACCAACAGCTGAAATAAGCTCTTAAAAACAATTCAATTTAATTTATGATTATGATTACATTTCTTCAGATAGTAAAATAAGCAATGTGACTTGTAAAATAATTGTGAGATCAGCAACTAATGCTGGCTGATAATACAATAATTACCATATGCACAGTAAAACACCATCCTGTGTCTAACCATACTTTAGAAAACAGCAGTAACATCATAGAACGTTCAATGCATAGTCACAGATGATAGCTACGTTTCCATTACTGCCAGCCTGTGGGCTGGTTTCACAATGCCTGATTTTGTTTCGATTATCATCTGATTAAATTTTAAGTGGTGGTTAGCAACTTTTTGTTTTTATTAAGTGATTGTTAACATAGAGCCACTGGTTAACTAGTGGTAAACAATGGTTAACTTGAACTCAAGAAGTGCTACAGTTTACTGAGTTTTTGTTAATTTCGAGAGGAAGAGGTTTGTTTTGGTTAGGTTTGACAATGGGCTTAAATATTTTGTTTTTAGTAGATGTGCAGTTTTTTTATAACCATGATGTAAATTGACTTTGAAAAAATATTTGTTAACGACATGAAGAAATAATGACGTAACATTGAAGCTCTTTTTAATCCATTATTTTCACAAGGTAACAAAAAGCATACATTTCAGTGTCTCTAAATTTGATACAAAGAACGTTATTGCTGAAAACTACAATTAATATTTGGGTTCATTCATGAGTTTATACTCGCCGAATATAAATAACACGAATATAGAAAAAGTACCGAGAAGTAATTTTACACTATTATGTTCGGTAACTGAAAATAAATATCACTCGCAGTAAAACAAAATGTAAGTTTCGCCTCAAGTCTGCTTACTTTCGTCCATGTTTGTGACTTTTAACTTTCTGGTCAAAATCTGTAGAATTGAATTTCTGTGGCATTCCACGTCCTGCTTTGAAGACTTGCATACAATCTTCACTATTCTTTTTGCATCTCAATGTTGTTACATTTTGTTCTTTCTTTTTTAAGTTTAGGTCAGTACATGGACACACGTATAAAAGAGTGTTGAACATGGCTGCAAATATATTCCAACATTTTCTCTTTCTGTTTCTATGTTACTGCATGTATTTTTTACTTTACACAGTATGAAAATATTTTTCAGCCAAGATAATTAGATGTTACTTTTCAGAAGTAATAAAATGACAGGAATGCGAAAGTTTACTTTCTGTCCCTTTTTAATAAACTGTCAACTTACCAACTTTTAGATGACCATATCGTTTTTAAATGGGAGAAGTGGTTTCAGAAACGGTATGGTATTAACCAGTAGTTAAAAGTTTCGTTTACTTGTCTTGTATGGTTAGATAACTAATACTTCAGACAGACATTGTGAAACCGACCCTATGAGTGCTAGTTATGTCCTCATTGCCACCAACTTGAGTGCTTGATAGTTTCATTGCAACCAATATGTGAAAGCAGTAAACACATAATATAAAAATAGTGTAAATGCTGTTTCATTGTTGCCAACGTACAATACTATTGATTATAGCAGATTTTGATTATCTGCAGATGTATTAAGTTTATAAAGTGTTGAAAAACGACTGATGCATGTAATCTTAAGAGAATGTAATTAAGATTTTGAAAGGACGATCAGGGATAAACAAACAAACTGCGATTGTGGAATGTAGTAAGTGTATTTCAGTGTAATGTTAAATTTTCCTGCGTATCACATCGCCAAAATCTTATTTTTCCTGCTTTTTACGTTTCTCGTTGCCCAATGATACTATGAAAATAAGATGACGGCCATAGATGAACGGACCTCTATACTTGTTTGGAAAAATAGTAGAACCCAGTTTCTAGGTTACAATTGTTTGTTTTTTCTCGCTAGTGTAATTACACCAATTACTTTCAGTCTTGTTTCATCTCAATTTTTTTTGTGTACAACATTCCTGTTTTTACAACACTCATTTGTTTCCCCCGCTATTTGCACTTTTTCTGTACGTTTGTTTACTTTCTGAACACTAGCGACAAACACAGATAAATGTATAAAATTACAGCAACCTTCAACATCAACGGCAAGGTGTTAAACTGTTCTGTCCGTTGTGAACATCTTTACACTTTAAACTCATTCACTCAACTCCCTTTTTTGGCCATGTAGTTACTCTAGCTCATGTGACAGTGCCTTTTGTGGTCCCCCTTGCACTGATCTTGATCATGTGACAGGGCCACTGGTTTACGCAACTTACACCATGATGTTCTCATTCATATAATGACACCACTGGCTGTTCACAACTGTAAAAAGTTAGTCTAGTTCACGTGACAGTGCTGCGGGCACACTAGCACTCACAGTTGCTTTTATTGATACACGTCATCTATGGTTGCTTTGTTTACTAATTTAGGTAATGTGAAGTTAATATTTAGGTTGTAATTTTTGTGGCATTCAAGTATTATTGTGTCAATGAGTATCATACTGCGACGCGTATATCCCTTGGTTATCCCAATTTGAACAAACAATATAATGGTAAAAATAATTTTATTATTGAAGAAAGCTCTGTGAATTACAGGCCGTGTGCTAATAAATGAAAATACGTTTGAGTGTCAAATTAAGTTTAAGTGAGGAATTATTTTAAGGAATGATTTGTAGGTGTAAAGAACACAAATGTGCCAATTAATAATGTTTTATTGTGAGAAACAGTTCGTCATAGCCAGCAAACTGAGAACTGACATTTTTGTGCCTCAAATGATTGGTTCAACTTCTTTAAACAGACATAACCATGTTTATTTATCAGTGCAGTACATGTTTGGGAATCTATTTTTGTGAAAATTGTGTGTTTAAATTTTTCATGATTATGCAGTTAAATTATTACCTCTTAATCACATTTAAAACATTTTACTGCATTTCCCACTGTTTACACTTCACTGTTTTTTCACAATTTTTGCAGGGTCCCTTAAATTGTGTAACAAAAAAGTTTCTACTGTAGAACAGAGAAGAAACACACCACACGCATGTTAGTGATCGTGCAAAGTCATAGAAGAGCGATCATAATTGTGTGTAACGCTTGCGCTCATGGCACAATAAATCTACGATGGCAGCAAGAGAATTACCACTGCAGGCGCTATCCGTCATCTCGAGTGCTATCAGTTGCTGTCTTCACGTTGGCAACATTGAGCTCTTGACATGCTTTCATTTGTCTTTGTTTATAAACGCAAATAACAGTAACTTTAACCTGAACTTTGCAAAATATGTTTTAAAAGTTTTATCATAAACAGTTCTCTTTTAAAACCATTTTCATTACAGTACAGTGTGTTCAAATAGTTATATAATGATATTGTAATGGGGGGGAAAAAATAGCTGAATTAACATTTTTTATGGAATAAAAATTGAAAATTATGGAGAAGTGTGATGCATTCGTGGGGCCATATGTCAATCTGAGCAAAGAATTTTCAATTCCTGTCCAAACGATAACGTTTACTATCTAAATTCACAATAGCATTGCAAAAAATTTTTAAATGCTGAACTATGTCCAAACAATAAAAAAAATCAGACCTTTAACCATTTTAAGATATTTTTCTCAAATGATTTCGTAGGTGCCTGTGTTGCGAATCTTTCAATTAATAGTACAATACTTTCAATCCAAGTATTGGCAACTTACATTGTTTCAAATTTTACGTGACAAAAATAGTTAAATGTATTGGCTTGCATGCATAGTCTCATTTTTATATTTGTTTTATATTACCTGTAGAAGTGTTTTTAAATAACATGAAAATAAAAGTACATAAGATAAGCTGAATTAATTTTTTGAGATCTTACTTTAGTTAAATTTTTTACAGTGTCGCTCTGAAAAGTGCAAATAAGAGGTTTCAGTGTAATTAAGATGGTAGCTCGTAAACATTAAATATGCAACGCCGGCATTACCGTCAGCCAAAGCAACCCCCGTGTATACAGCTTATGGTGGCAGTTGTCAGCCTGCTGGGACTGCCAGGCTTGTGCTGCGCCGAACCATGCCAAGTTGCATCAAGCCAGCATGCACCTAGATCCTTTCTCGTTCCACATATTCCGATTGCGAGCATCAAGGCTGTGTCACAAAATGTTACTCTAATAGGGTGACCAGCGACCTGGGGAATGCAGGAAAAGCAGGAAATGTACTGAATTTTATACTTACGGCTGGATATGTATGGGAATTGTACATAATTCATAAAAATTTCGGGAATTACCCGTCGATGTTTTAGCCACTATAAGCATAGTGCGTTGTCCCGTGTTCTTAAGGTCATAGCTTATCTGAGGACAGAGGTGGTGGAAATGCATAGGATCCTTTTGCCTCTTCAATCGGCTACGTTCAGACCGAATGAGAGTCTGCATGTGCACCAACGCTAGCCCACCACAGATCCGTGGAGTTGCAGCGCCACATATTCGTATTTGGTGCTTTCTAAAATACATGAGAGTAAGATAGGTCAGCCAAAATTTCTTTTTAAGTTGTTCAAAACGTAACCCGAGTGAAATTTTCCAGTTTTCAATGTCCACCTGAATACCCTCAAGCAAGCGTAAGCGGCAGGTAGCAGACGCTTGTCTCTATTTGGCGTGAAAAAATATTGTAAACAATAGATAACTAAAACGACACAGTTGTTTTCAAAAACTCTCACCCTGGAGTAGGGTAGGTTATTTAATTCTCCTGACTAGCTTTTGTCGGTCACTTAAAGAACTTAAAAAAGAATGCCTTCAGGGTAAATGAGAAGTTTATCCAGATGCTGTCAGTTGAAATTCGAACACAGGTTAATGTTATCCAGATTAAATTTTGAACACCTTACACTTTTTTTTCTATTATTTTGCTGACGTACCCTACCATCGGTAATTTTCATAAGTATCTCTAGGTACACCCTCTGGGATAAACAGCACATTCTACACCCAACGTTGCAATGATGCTTACAAATCAGCGAGGTTTGACTGGTCCAGAGCACCCGTGATTGGCCAATAATTCAAGGATGGGCGGGGCCTTGCAAAAGTACCCAAGAGGTAGCAGTTGCTTTGTTCCCATGCTTGGTACCTCCTGCAACCAAACACTCAAGTTGCAGCAACCAAACTGTTCTACTGGCGGGTCTAATTACAACTTCTGCACCTGCGTGTTGCAACTTTGTACCATCTCTGAGAGGTGGTTTGGAAGGTGGAGAATAAGCATGATAGGCGGGAATTGCAGATTTTGTATTTTAGTTAACTTCAGTAATTACAAAGTATCTAATTTTAACATGGCAAGTGTTCCAATTACAAATGCTAGGACAGTGTTTGGTAAAAACTAGGTAAAATAAAATTAGGAATGCGTACGGTTAAATCAACGTTTCCTGTTAAAATCCCGCTTAAAATGTAAGTGGAGAAATATGTGACAGTAAAACTTAATTGCGTGTGTATGGGAAATAAACATTTGTAACTGACCTTGTGTAAATTAATTTTATTATACAAAAGCTCGTTAGCCTGAAAATCGGAGAACAGTTTAAAAAAAATAAAAGGTATTTATGTATCTTCGTGAGAAAAATGCTCAATAGTAAAATTTATTAGAATTTACATTTTGAACAATAAAGAACTCTACGAATTTTTTCGTATCTCTTACCATGTCAAGTATGTAAGCACGCAACGGTTTCATAGCAGTTTTTCTGCGACCAAACTACCTTACAGTAAAAATTCCGCTCGCTTACATTGCAATAAATGTATTGCTGAGCTACATGAAAACAACAAGGTAACCATTTGCATTTACAATAAGAACGAAAGAACAAAGCATTCATGCGACATTATAGTGTTCAACATGCACACGCGCACACACACGCGCACACACACGCATGCACACACACATGCACACACACATGCACACACACACGCGCACACACACACACACATTGCGATGATAAGCATTGCTAAGCAACGCACTTCAAAAAACAGAAGATACTGACCAAAAGAGTATTGAATACCAAGATTTAAATATCCTAAAGACAGTATGGACAGTTGTCTTAAAACTGAGAAAGCAATCACCAAATTTCAAGCATAGTAGTAGTAAGGATAAAATCAGAACAACCAAAATCTTATGTTAAATTCGGAAATGTATAATAATTTATGTTAATTTGGTAATATTGTAACTAATTAGTATATTTTTTGTGGGCTCATATTGCTGATGACCAATTCAGGGTGTTTAGTTGCTGCGCCACACAGATGACTGTTCTCAAAGCTCCCAGAGAGTAGTGATACTCTGCAACATATTTCTTATTATCTCCAATGCCTCACCAGCTAGTAACTCTGTAGTTTGGGAGGGTAGTTCCAGGAAGTACAAAAATTACCTCTGGAATAAAATATTTTGTCACTGTGTAATTGATGAAGATAATAAACGTATAAATGTATTGCTGTGGTATATCATACCTAATGTCAGTTGATTAACTCAAGTTCACAGAGAATCTCTCTATGTGACTAGTCATGAATGTTCAGTTAACTGAAATTGCAGCAGACTGTGTACTCAGCGAATATATAATGGAGTGTGGGTTTCAGCCCTCGCAGGGCCGGTTTGCCAAACGGTTAGACCATTTGCCACCAAACAAGACTATACAGTTTTGATTCCTGGCAGGGGTCTGTCCTTGGCTTTTATCATGTAGGAATTATGCCGGACGATGCTGTTGGTCAGCAGGTTTTCACTGGGATCTCCTGTTTCCCCCACCTTTTTATTCCGGCAATAATACATGTTTGTGTTGTCAGTACTATTGTAGGTTGTGTTTGCACACCAGCATTGAAACTTCTTAAATTTACTTCTGATTAGACTTTGTATACAATCTAAGCTCAGTAAATACCGTATATAAATAACAGCTACACAATGTATGATTTTCAGTTGGCCTCTAGTAGTTTTCTAAGGTCATAATTACAGTTCTAATATCTGAATTTTATTTGCTCAAATGTTTAACGAAAGCAAACTTCTACCTGAGACTGAATTCTTAATTGCAAATGTTCAAACACACAATTTGTTGGCCCAAGAATCGCTTGTTGTATTTTATCAACTGAACACAAAAATATGCTTTTATTGCTTGGGTTTTGCAGGTTGTCTTTTTTCTTCTTGTACCCCCGTTATTTGCATGTCTGCTTTCGCCTCTTTCCAGCACAAATCAGCAAAAATCACAAAGGATTTTCAAAGCCTCTCAGCCTATGGACTTGACGGCTGCCCGCACAAAATTACTTGGCTTTGGAATGCAGCTGCTGGATGGCATCGACCCTAACCCAGACAACTTTGTGTGTGCCGGAATCATTCACACTCGCTTGCAACAAGTGGGCTGCCTATTGCGACTGGAACCCAACAAGCAAGCTCAGGTATGCCCGTGCATTAACTGCTGTGTTGCTTTTACCTGTGGTTCTGAAGTCACCAGAGTGAACAAGGTCATGTTTTTCTCAAATTATATGCTTATCATTAAGACATTAAAATTAAATTTAGAAAGGCAAGTGCCAACAATTAATTTTGGAAAAAGCCGGAAACACACGGAAGGGCTTGAAAATGGACTAGTATTGACGTTATTTACTATTTTCTCACACAAAGCCTGTTCCTGTAGTGCAATTAAAGTGTGGTAAATAGAAGGTGCATTTGCTGCCATGCTTCTAGTGCAACACTACATATGTATAATATGTGTACAGTCAGGACTCTAATACAAACCTGAAGGGACCCAAATATTCCCCCTTTGTAATAAATAAACGTTGCATTAATGAAACTTTGACAAAAACATAAAAAGTAGAGTAATAAAGAATAGTACATATTTGAACACGCAGTTTTATTTTGTTTATAAATGGCTGTGCAAGTGGAAAAAGTATATTTTTGTTTATGAACATTGCAAAACAAATTACTGTATAGCATAATTTCAAATAATACTTCAAACAGCCTGAAACATACAGACTATTATAAACAAGGTAATGCTTCCCAAGCTATTGAATTACGACGCCTTGGTTCAAGAGCTGCAAAATACTTCTTACAGACAAGACATTGTACGTTCATTTACTTGAGAATGTTAGTATTAAATAACTTTGTTCATTAGTACTTTCTCTTGTTGGGCCTAAAACTACTTTGTATTTAATATTACTTTAATATTATTTTATATTACACACACCATATAACCTATACAAGTGTATATGAGTTGAAGAGACAGAACATTAACTTTGTATTATCAAGTATTTCATATTAACGGAGTATTTATTAATGAGTTCTGACTGTGTGTGTCTATATATAAATGTATGTATATATAAAATTCAAAATTCATAGTTACTTGTGGGTATGGTTGAAGAATTTGTATGAATTATTTCAATTTTAATGCCTATGTTGATATCTTTTTAGTCAGTTTAATGGATGTGTACACCATGTGGTTCTGTATTTATTCACAGAACAAAATAAATAGTGTAACAAGTACAGAATAATAATTATTTTTGTTTACATTCTGACAGGATTATAACTAGTATATTTATTATCGACAGTGTTAGTTTGTTCTGATGAGAATTGTAATATGTGTTTGTTTACTTATGTTGCTCATCATAATTTTAGTTCTATGCTATATACTAATTTAATATTGAAAACACCCCATTAATTTTATTTCTTTTAAATTTTATTTGTGTTAGGTTTTAGCTTCTTTTGCAGTTTCTCTTTGGTTGTGACGTTTAAAGAGAAAGGAAATATGGTGGTGGGTTTTGAAATGGCCGGATCGCGTCGGTAATGCCTGATTTTATATCCGATGATCCCAGGTGGCGTCATAATGCTAGGTTACGATTTGAGACCACCATTTCAAAGTGTAAAATGTAGGAAAACAGGACAAGTACAGAAGAGGTCCTAGTTTTGCATCTATTATTAGATTTGGAGTGAGCAAGATCGGCGGTGTCATCGGCTTCGTCTTGTCAGCGATAAATAAGTACCGACGCCATACATTTTACGCATTTTAATCTTGGTATTTTTATATGAACTCTTTTGGAAATCAATACACTAAATTGGATTAATTGTTTAATGTGTATGTATGAAGCTAAGTTTGTGAATATTTGGACTGAAAAACGTAATATGAAAATACTAATGGAAGCCCTTACCCAGTGGTCCTAAACATAATTTAACGTCTTAAAGCCGGAGCATTTTCGTCAGTAACTTGGAGACTCTAATCATTGTAACGAATTTAATAAGTTATGTGAAATAACGGGAAAGAATTTTGAACATTAATTTTATTCTGAGTCGACATTCACTAGCATAATACTAAATTGGAACTTTAAATTATTTTAATCTTTGATTGGCAATTTTATTATTTATACTTTTGAGACTTACTGAATTGAGGACTTCAGACTTAAAATTTTTTCAGAGTTAAATAGTTCAAAACCTAAATTCAGAATTGTAAAGATGGGAGTGCATTTTAATAATTTTATATATTTTCCATTTACTCTCTTTCACCTAGTCTAATTTTTGCTCAGTCAGTTATGCAAATAATTTCATGCACAGTTTGGTGTAATTTAAGGAAATTGTCTACATTACATATGAAATTCTACTAAGGATTATTTTGTGTTTATTTGTGTCTGTAGAGTAGTAGTATTTCTTCGAATACTTCAAGACTCTATCAGATGTATTTTGTTCATACTTTTCTACCAGTAAGTATAATTGGTATGACTGCAATCCTGTTTCGTTCAGTAAGGTTAACAAGTTCTCCTGTTATTTTTCAATCCACATGATTAGCCTCCAGAGTATTATAAAATCTACTGTGAATTTGGGTGTTGAGGTATGTATAAGCTACATGTAGGTAGTAACCACCCACGCAACCTTAAGTACATACCTATATGAGAGTTTCTTCACCTCGTTCTACACTTTCTATTTTATTTAGAGTTGTCTCATACGGTATAACTCAATCTCACACCCACACAATTCATAATGACATCAACAGTATACTTGTATAACTGTACAGTAAACTATGTACACACATTTCTATAGTTAACATAATAGCATGAAAAATATTTTAGAGAAGCAAAAAAATTAGTTATTCAAAATCTTCGTAAATCTTGGATCAAGTTTCTTGAACCTCTAAGACTAGAACTATATCTGTCTTGAATTTTTTGTACCAGAAATAGGATGCATTCATAAATTTTTGAAGGAACTTGTTTTGGTATTTGTTGCCATATTTATTGAAAAGTTTAATAATTTTTGTAAAAAAAATCACACTGTCAATTTGTCAGTGATGATCGCTTGAGGAATGAACGTAATATGTAATTAAATTTCCTTTGTTTAGAATAAAGCGAAATTATTTTTTTAGGTAGCACAATTCTTATTCTAAAGTAATTTTATGTAAAAGGTTAGTTTTTTTCTCAACCTTCAGTAGGCTGTAAAAACCAGGAATGAATTATCAAATGCTTTTAATGTCAGAAAATACGTAAATTTTTCAGCTACTTTTCAACATAATCTCGATGCACATTGAGGCACTTGTCATACCGGTGCACTAGTTTTCCAATGCCCTCTGCAAAGAAAGTTGCTGCCTGCCTATTGAACCATGTTCTCGCAGTGTCCCGCAGTATGTTATTGCTGTTGAAGTGTGTTCCTTCCAGCTACTTTGTTAATGTTGGGAAAGCTAGAAGTCACATGGTGCCGAATCTGGGCTGCAAGGACAGTGTTCAAACACTTCCCATTGGAAACTTGTTATGGCAACACTATACAGTCGGGCAATGTTGTGAAGCTAGACAGCACCCGATGTCAGCATTCTTCTCCATTTGTTGTTCATTGATTGTGATGTCACACGTTGAGTGTGATGTCACGCAGTATGCAACAGCATTGATTTTGGTTCCCGGCTCCATGAATTCAATCGGTAGCACACCTTGGTGATCCCAGAAAGCTGTAGCCATCAGTTTCTTGGTGCAGAATGTCCTTTTATCCTTTTTTGGCTAGTTTGGAGAATGGGTCTGTATCCATTGTTTTTATTCAAGTTTAGTTTCTTCATCGTGGAAAGCATCCATGGTTCATCTCCTGTCACAATTTGATTCAAAAACAGTGTCCTGTTGCTTGCATACCACAGCAGATTTTTCAGTCATGAATATATACTTTCTATCCATTATTGTTAACCCGGTTCACTGAAAAAGCCAAAATAAAAATGCATCGCACTAAGTATAAAGTCTAAAAGATTTGGGTCGCAACCCCCATGACACAAACATACTCTGCGTCGTCGCTACTTAACTCTCAAAATGCACTACATTATAAATTTTAACCGTTCCCCCTAAACACAACCTTCCTTGTTGATGGTGGAGGCAAAACTCTCTAGAGGGGGTCACACACGCCACCCCAGGCTGCGATCCTGTTGGGGGCCTGACGCCATGTGATTACAATATCACCGACCCCTCTAGAACCTAATGAAAAAACACGGTGTAGAAAACTGTAACGATGCAGAAATTAAGCAGAAAAAACCAGAACACACAACAAAGCCAAAGTTAGCCTTGCCCAAGGCCTACGGGCCATAAGATTATTGATTATACCCTGACTGAATTCTGGGTCATTTTACACAATTACAGTGTTTTTCTACCTTCCCTTTCCAAAACCGAGCCGACAAAAAAAAAACTAATTAGTTAGAATATGAGAAAATTTACATAAATTATAATACATGTCCAAACCGACACAACAAAACTCCAAACAAAACATAACCCTGCAATGCTACATCTTGGGTACCCATTATTCACAAAGTTTACAGGATCCCATATTTTCTGTAACAGTGGTGTACAGGGCTGACCTTGAAATGTGCAGAAATTCTTCCGACAGTTCTGTAATAATGAATCGTCATGTCTCTCCCGAATAGTTGTATCCTTACGCTGCACCAGTTGATCTGTTACTAGTGACGTATTCCCTGGCCATCTCCATCATGAACATCAGTACGGTCTTGGCGTAATTTTTGCTCTACACTCCTGCAATGCCATCATTCATAAAGTTTTCACAGTACACAATGCTCATCCTGCAATGTATTTCTGCTTCATCGTGCCCTTTTGCCTGTAGAAATTGATTGACCCCACGTCGCTTGCATTTGGACATACATTTTATTGTCGCAGATATGATGACATACTTGCAACAACGTCTCAACTGACATGTTTCTTTGGCCACTCAACGTGGTTGCTGTGAAGTGGTTAAACAATAGTGCTGTGTTACGTTTTGCTTTCTATCGCTTCATGGACTTTCCATGAAGAAAAGAAGCCGAGTACTGTACTACTACACCTGAAATGTTTAAACAAACAAGGTTGAATAGGCAGGCAATAACTTTCCTTGCAGAGAGTATTGGAAAGCTGGTGCACCAGTACAAGTGTGTCAATCTGAGTGGTAACTATGTCAAACCATAACTGCAGGATAAAAATACAGATACGTATCTTTTGCCAGCACAAGCTTGCATTTCTTTTAATTGGAGGTTGAAAAAAAACCTTTACCCATTGTATCTGGGCTTCAAAATGTTGCTGCATTAGTTACATTTGTAGTTTAAAATTCCAAAATGTCTGCTTATGTAATGTAGTGTAGCTTAAGTTTGTTTACATGGCAGTGCAGGACATAGACTGGTGGGAAAAGAAGCAACAATGGAGTCAGAAGATATTGGAAATAAGTGTGGGCATACTTACTCAGTCTGATTTTTGCATCTGTGACAGATTGACGGTATTCATTTCAGTTTAAAGGTAACGGTTCTATTGTCTGATGTCCAGTGACGAGTGAACAGTGGCTTTGGGACAGTTTCAAGTAGTTCCACTGTAAAATTTTAATTTCGGTACTCCAGCATAGTGGAGTAAATGGATAAAACATTTCGAGCTGTACAGAATTGCATCGGAATTGGATAAGAGGTCAGAGGAAGGGCAAATTAATATGCTGCTGTACTGTATGGGGCCCGAAGTGGACGACATGCTGGACTTGTTGGCCTGATCAGAAGAAGACAGTTAAAAGTATGAAATGGTAAAAAAAGGTTTGATAGATTTTTCACTGTAAAGAAAGACATTGTGTATGAAAGAACCAACTTTTTCACACGGCAGCAAAGGGATGGTGAGTAAGCCAACGCGTGTACAAGTTGGCAGAAACTTTTGAGCTTCAATACCTAAAAGAAGAGTTAATAACAATGGTATTAGTGATTTGTGTAGCAAATGACACATTTTCAGAAACATTACAAGTAGACCATGATCTGACTCTAGAGAAAACTGTCGGGCGAATACATCAAGCTGAGACCCTCAAACATCAGCAGCAAATGATTGAGCATGTAGAGGATTCCATGGTGGAAGCAGTAAAGCTGAGGCACAAAACCAGAACTCTGCGTTCCTGTAACACAAGTGAGCACACACAAAGACGACACAACTCTGGACCAAATCACAGCCCAAAAAGAACCTGCACCAGATGTGGTGCATCTACAGATCACCCATGGTTTCAGTGGCCCGCGAACAAGGATTCCTGCTACACTTGTGGAAAAAACAGACATTTTAGCAGGTGGTGCAGGAGGAAGGGACTTCAAGAAGTGGAAGAAGCAGAGTATTAGATGAGTGAGATTGCCATGGAAATTGCAGAAATCGCTAGCACATAGTCTTGGACTGTTACTGTGACAATTCATGGTGTGAAGGTAGTGTTCAAGATGGATGCAGGAGCTGATGTGGCATTTATAGAGGAAGAACTATGTAGAAAACTAAGATTACCAGTGAGGTGAACAAATAGAAAGCTGTATGGTGCAGGGAAGCAAGCAGTGCAAATAGTGGGACGATCATTGGAAACAATCACATTTGGGGATAAATGCACAGTACAGGAAATATTTGTGATGCAAGGGCAAGAAATATCACTGTTAGATAGACCAGCACTGAAGGTATTGGACATTGTAAAGCCAAATGTGGTGAAATAAGTTGTGGGATCTGCAAATGCGGCTGTGTATAAAGGATACGCGGATGTTTTTCGAGGATTGGGGAAGTTAAGCCATGAATATACAATCAGACTGAAAAAGGAATGTACCCCAAATGCTACTGCTGCACCATTCAGAGACAAGGTTAACGCAGAGCTGGATTAAATGGTACAAGAAGTTATTGCACCCGTTGAGGATCCCACCGAATGGTGTGCCCTGATGGTGGTCGTTCCAAAAAAGATGTCTTAATTAGGATATGTGTGGACTACGCCAAGCTGAATAAGAACTTACTGCGTAAGAGGCTCCAGCTCCACTCAGTAGTAATAGTAGTATTCACTGTACTGGATGTATCACGGGGATTTTGGCAAGTACCCCGGGCAGACACTAGTGCTCGCTTAACAACTTTCTTGATGCCATTTGGAAGGTATTATTTTCAGAGGCTCCCATTTGGCATTAGTTCAGAGCCTGAACACTATCAAGGACAGATGTAACACATTTTAGAAGGGGCACCAGGAGTAGTGACTCAGGCCAATGACATTTTGATATTTGGTAGTGCTATAGAAGAGCATAATGAAAGAGTGAAAGTGGTATTGGGCAAGTTACAGAAAGCTGTGTTGACTTTAAACAGGGGTAAGTGTAAGTTTGGAGTAACCACTGTTACGTTCCGAGGCCATCAAATATGCAATGGTCAAGTTCAGCCAGATGCGAACAAAGTCCGCTGTAATGGAGATGCCAGAACCATCAAACACTAAAGAACTGTGTCTTTTTTAGGCATGGTGAACTATATCATAAAATTAATACAACAACTGACAGAAAAAACAGAACCACTGAGAGATCTGTTGCAAAAGAACGAGTGGGTGTGGGGCACAGCTCAGAAGGAAGCAGTTAAGAAGATGAAAGCGCACATATGTAAGGAACCGGTGTTGCCACTCTTACCAGAGCAATGCACCAACAAGAATAGAATTGCAGCAGATGCTTCTTCACATGGATTGGGGCGGTGCTGAAACAGCGACAAGATGGTGAGTGGCGACATATACTCTATGCATCAAGGTCTCTCAGTGAAGTGGAAAAGAGAAATGCACTGATTGAAAAAGGCCCTTGCACTTACTTGTGCCTGTGAGAAATTTCGTGGTTATATCCTGGGCACGAAGATATCATTACTTACGGACCACAAGTCTCTGGTGCCATTGCTACAAACCAAACCCCCAGCAGAATTAACAGCAAGACTGAAACTTCTAAGGATGTGCATGATGTGTTTTCAATATGATGTGATGCATAGACTTGGGAAATGTTTCTACATTCCAGATACTCTGTCAAGAGCACCAGTCGATCCTCTAGAAGACAACAGCCAGGAAGCGGCAGAGGAAGAATAATACATTCAGCCAGCAATTGCACACACTCCATTTTCAGACAAAAAGCTTGAGGAAATGAGAACTGCACAGGAAGATGATGCTGATTGTGGAGTATTAGAAGAACAAATTGAGAAAGGATTTAAAAATAAAAATTCTATATTTTGGCCACATAGAGGCCAACTGTCTTACTGCAATGAACTTATAATATAATACAATAGTATAATATTTGTCCCCAAGCAACTGCGACACGAGATGCTTCAGCACATTCATGAAGGGCACCTTGGCATTACCAAATGCCGCATACGTGCTGTAGAATCAGTGTGGTGGTTGACTGTATCTAGCAAGATTAAAAAATTGATTGAAAATTGTAGTCAGAGAGAAGAGCCAATGAAAATCACTGACCTACCCAAAGGACCATGGATATCCTTAATTATGGATATTTTTGAGCTAAGATACCAGAAGTATATAGTCATTCAAAACTTTTTTTCAAGATTCTTTGAATTTATATTGCTACCAAACACAACTTCTGCTACTATCATTGCATGGATGATGAGTGTGTTTGCAACTGGAGGCAGTGCGGACAAATGGTAGGCCATAGTTCATTTCAGAGGAATTTAAGCAGTTTGCGAAGACCTACGACTTTGCTCTGTTGACATCAAGCCCAAAATTTCCTCAGTCAACGGACAAGCAGAAAATGCAGTGAAGGTTGCTAAGCAGATTTTGTCCAAGTCAGAAGACCCTAACTTATGACTGCTGGCCTACAGAGCAACACCCTTAGAAAACAGATTTTCACCATCAGAACTGCTGTTTGGAAAAAAGCTGAGAACCACCGCGCCAGTACTCCAGATGAACCAGCAGCCATTAAAATAACTTCCAGACCTTGAAGAATTTCGCAGGAAGGATCTGCAATTAAAGGAATGCAATAAAGTTAATTTGGAAGAAGACATGGAGCTAAGGAACTAAGGCAAACTGGTAGTGGGGGAATGGGTGTGGGTCACAGATTTGACGCGTTACGGGAAAGTACATGCATTCGCACCTTTTCCTTGATCATACATATTCGAAACCTTGCAGGGTCAGATACGAAGGAATAGAGTGCAGTTGATTCCAATCAGTGATAGTCAATTTGATGACAGTTAAATAGCAGATCATTTAGACAAGTAGGCAAGACAGTTGTACGTCTGCAGTACATCATTGCTATAGAATGCTACCAGAAACAGAAGAGCAGCAGCAGCAGCAGGTAGCTCCAACACAGTTATCACAAGAGGTGGATATACAGAGGCAGTCATCACCTGCAAAGCCTCCAAGAGCTTCACCCTTTAGAGGGTTCCCACGAGAAGAGACCAGTGCAGGAGTTACAAGCAGTGCAGCTTAGAAGACACGCAGTGGGCGAACAGTAGTGAAACCTATAAAGTTGAGTCAAGAGTAGTGAAACCTGTAAAGTTCAGTTCCTAGTGTAGTTATGGAAGACTAGTGTAAGATGACTCAAATTGTTAAAGGAGAAGAATAGTGCGATAGTTATAACGAAGGGGAGATGTAGTGTAGGTTAGGTTTACATGGTAGTGTATGTTATGTTTACATGGCAGTATAGGACATAGACTGGCGGGAATAAACTAGCAGTATGTATGGCACGGTCATGCCAGTAAAAAGTACAGGAGTGTACAAGCAGCAACAAAACAATACGTATAATATATTTAGTTAAACTTGAACGTCAAACTGTGTACAGAATTTTAAAATGTTTCTAGCATACAGTTATAGAAACAATAGCAGAATTATTCCTGCAACATGTTTTCTTGAAGTGGTGGTTTGAAAAAGGAAACTTTGCAAAATTGTTTGTTGAAACTTAATATATCTTAAGTAATATTTCAATTTATGCCAGCTGTATATTAATGTTTGGGTTCAAAATGATTTGAATATTACTAAATATTACTGTAACATACAGTCCAAATCATTCTGGGGGAGTGTCTTCGGATTTAAGTTTTCATAGTGAGGGATTGGTATTTTGCTGAGTACAGTTTTTTATGTCTCTGAAATGGCCCATTCTTAAAGAAAAAGTCGTGGAACTAAATATTTATGAAATGTATACATCTAGCAAAAAAAAATGTTTGAATTCTGTTTAGTACATTCACATTTTCCACTTGTAGTTACACGTATATAATTGTCTTGTATGTGTATTTTGGTTGTGTTCCAGGTAGAAAATTCAGTCAAATGCTTTATTAGTTCATCAGACTGTAATTATAAATACATATTAACATGTTTGTATTACGAACGTAAACATACTTAGTTAAAAGAACACTAGAAAATATTTGTTTTTACCAAATTGGTTTATTTTTTATTGTGAAATTATAATTTTTTTATTTGTAGTTTACAATTAACAGCAAACACTATACTCATCTAACTACAGCTACATAGTGACTTGAAAGCTTGGTATCTGAACATGAGCAGAGACAAAGTTTCTTTCCTGTACACCGTTCTTGAAAAAATACCTTTTATTTAAATTTTTAAAAAAATTCCTATGCTCATATTTGTTATACAAAGGACTGTCGTATATTTTCCTAGTAGATGACATTATTCAACTCAACTTAGTCTTCTGAGAAGAAAAATTTTTTCTAAATGTGTGAAGCTGAGGAGAAGCCTGTGGGGTTATTTGACAAATCTTCCTCTAAAAGAAAGAAAACTTAACAAACATGTTTAATGTGTGCTTGAGAACTGTTTACAATTTTTGTCTCATTTGTATCTTTCCACCATTTGTTAATGATACATGGTGTATCTGTAGTGGTGTCAAAACACCTTTGGGATGTGTTCTTATCATAAGAGGTCATATGAAATGTCCATAAACAATTTATTTACAAGTTGCATAGTGATAGATAAATTCATAATACATGTATTCGAGAAACAGCACAAAGCAAATTGATTGTAAATGCATGGAGCTGGTAATATCATCCATTGTACTGCAACTTACATGGCCACAATATTAGTGTGTATTAGGGTTCTACGAATTTAAGATTTTTGCCTCAAATTGATTCAGAATTGAATCGTGAAACATTTACGTCTATTTAGAATGTTTCTTTGATGTCCGTTTACAATAAGGAATGCCAATTTTGTGTAAAAATATAACCCCAATTGTCTGTTTCAGTGTCAACACGGGTATGTTCCTATTAGATTTAATTAATACTTATGTTTCGTTAATATAAATACCAAAATATTTTTAATGCATGTTTGTAAAATTAGTTATGCAAAAGTTTCTTGTGATTAGAAAATTATGCAGGTCAAACCAAAGAATACACACTCATAACATTATGTAAACACGATAACATCCGTCAATGAAAAATACAGAAACTTTGTAATTTCTTCTAAATTTTGTAAAAAGCAAAGTTTGGGTACATTTGTAAACAAAAAGTATTCCTAACCCACATAAATTTTGCACACACTATCATAAACAATCATAATCACAACTTGGTTATAACGAAAACAGTTAAAACAAAAATGTTTTTATTTAGAAACGTCCAAAAACATTTTAAAAATTTTATCAGATATTAAAATATTTTTGAGTGCAAAATAACTTCTAAAGTAAATCCAATAAAAATACTTCATCTACCCTCTGTATGTACAGATTTCTCTGTAGATATTCTTAAACAATCTGCTGGAAAAGGGAGGGAAAATAAGATTACAATCCATAAATAACTCTGGCGGCAGTAGGACAGTGAGGTTAGCGTGCACTGCCGAACGTGCACTGCTGAACATGCGCTGCCGAGCTAGTGACTCAGTGTTTATTAGCAAGTGCGTTTCTAGATCTTTCCTCATGACTTGATCTAGGTACCCAGTGTGGATAGCGTGGCAACTAACAGTACGGGAAATAATATGTTGGTAGTGTTCTGCTGCTCCATCAGAATGTGCCAGTTTCAGCGTAATTTACCAATTGATTCTATTGCTGATAATGTAGTGGTGTCTGATATGTTTAGGTTTATTTAATGCTGTGTATTTTCTGTTGCATCCTATTGTAAAAGCGGACTTTTGAGAACAAAGTTATTACCACAGATGTACAGTATTTACCTGAATATAAGATGACCTTGTCACCTCTTGTTTGCTTTGAAACATACAGAACAAGCCAAACATACCAATCTCCTCTCTATCCGGCAAGTAATGGCCAGTTTGGGCCAAGCGAAGTCACTATCTTGTGAGGGACGAGATTCACATATGGTGGAGTTAGGTCGTTTTTTACCCAAAATAGTATGTTGGTAAGTTTTCGCTTTCAGGCCGAGATCCACGCAAGTGAGCCCCACTCCTCGTGGATGTCACCCCAAGCATGTGAGAAGGGAGAGTAGGTACGGTAGAGGTTAACTGACGGGGTCTCACAGACGTCACCCATCAGCACTGAGTAGGATGGAGTGGGGCCTTGCTGATATCATCCAGTCAGGAAGGCAAGTGTCGAGGGTTACCCGGAGATTAGGCTGAGTCCTTGACTGCTGAACTAGGGCTGAAGGCCCTAGTTATACTCACAAACTTTAGGGGTCGAAGCAGGGTGGGTGGCCTCCTGGGCGGGAGAAGGTATCGGTACCAGAAAATTGAGGTTGTCTGGAGGAGCAGGCAGGCCAACTACCCTGTGGGAAATACAGCAGTGTGGGTGCGTGAAATTTCTAACCAAACAAAAATTCCCCAGCTAACTATTTGATGCTCATGATTTTGACATAAAAACTTAATTACAAAATTTATAAAATGAAGTAGCAAGAATATATACATACACATGAAATTTTAACTCTAAAAATTCAGTGTTTCACAGGTACATAAGTGTGTATGTGTGTGGCCTGGAGTGGTTTAAAAAATACAAAAATACAAACAATGGTGAGGTACTCTTATGTTAACAATAAATAACAGAATTATGACATCAAGCAGGGGTAAATGGAAAAATAACTTACTCTTCAAATAAACTCAGGAACAAATGGAAAATTGCAGTTGAATGTAATAGGTCGAACATCAACCCATTGATGCAATGGAGGTGTCACCTTCTGGGGAGATTTCAGCTGGCTTAGTAGTTTTGTGCATGAGACGGAAATGGTGCAGAATCTGGCTTTTGGATTCTAATGTTGGGTGTGTAGAGGATCGCTGCCCCTTTACCTCGCGCTGAGTTCAGGGAACGGAATTTCACATAGGGTACCCCACGTAATGGTTCCTTGATTGAAGGCAAGATAAATCATGCCAGAGCAGCTTGGTATCAAAGGTCCTAGAGGGACTACACTTGCTCTGGTGTAATACATAGTTCTAATACTCTTTCTTTAGTTCTGTAGACTTCAGAGAAAATTATATAGTTCTAATGCTCTTTCTTCATACCTTTGAGAAATGAAAGTGCTAAATCGGTTCCACTGATAATATTTTCACTGGTTACAACACACATACAAGCGTCCTTGTATGTATTCACTTGCTGGTCTCTGCAGAGGTGAGGTTATGGCTAGATAGGTTTAGTATTGGGCTCTTCTTTTCAGTAATTGTCGGAGGTTTTGATGCTGGGGTTGGTAGTGGACATTGTTTAGGCAGGACATTAGTTGTTGAGCAGGAGTGGGTAGATTCAGCAAAGATGCCAAACATGGTTTCAGACCAATCAGCGGCGAAGCCAGTTTTGTTGTGGCAAGGTTGGTAGGTAGTGGGCCAGATTTCAGAGCAGATGTACAAAGTTTATTAAGTTTATCCAGCTTGGTTTGGTTCAGAGTGTTACTGCTCTTAAGTGTAGCAGCAAGAATGTGGTTGGTTTGGGGCAACAGAGGGGAGTGTGTCAGCATGAGCAATTTCAGGTTGGAAGTGAGGTATGTATAGTGATAGTTGACCAGTGAATATATTCAGTATACATAAACTTGTTCAGAGCATATGAATGTTGGCTGAATAGAATTTCTGCTTTGATGGGGACCAGCATCCTTCAGAAAGGCCTCACATTTGCACCATCAACAAAATTTGACCACTTTGCTACTGTCAAGGATGTACTGAGTTTCACACGTAACCTCAGGCTTAAGCATTTCTTCAGTAACCTGTCGACAACCCCAAACAACAGCAATACCATTGACCCAGCCCTGGTAAAATTTACCCCACCATCTAACTGGGTCCCATCCCCACTTCCACCTTTACACCCACTGGAACAATTCATCTCCTTGATCCTGGTCAATGTCTCAGATCCGTCCTTCACTTAGACAATCCCCAACAACAGTAACCTATCAGCAGCTGAACGTAAAGTTATAAGCAGCCTGAAGAACAATAGCAACATTATCATACTACTTGCTGACAAGGGCTCAATCACTGTTGTTCTTGATAAATATGACCACATCTCTGAGTCTGAGAGGCAGCTGAAAGATAACATCACCTACCAATCTCTTCCTACAGACCCCACAGACACATTCTGCAAGCAAATCAGCCACTTCCTTTCCACACAAGGACCTCTAAAGGGCCTCTCTGAAAAATATGTTAAACTTCTCACTCCTGAAAACCCCACTACACCTGTGTTGTACCTACTGCCCAAGATCCGCAAGCAACAACGGCCACCTCCAGGATGCCCCATCATGGCAAGATGCAGCAGCCAGACGGAACGTATCTCAGCACTTGTGGACGCCCATCTACAACCATGGGTGCAACAGCTACCATTGTACATCAAAGATACAAACCACTTTCTGGAACGCCTTAAAAACCTGGACACCATCCCTCCCAATTCATATCTGGTCACGATTGAGGTCACCTCAATATACACCAACATACCACACACAGCAGGATTATCAGCTATAGAACACTTCCTCAACAAAAAGTCTCTGGATAGCAAACCATCCACTGCATTTCTAGTCGAACTAGCCAGACTCACATTAACCAACAACTGCTTCAGGTTTCAGAACAAAGTGTACCTACAGGTCAGAGGAACAGCCATGGGTACTCGTATGGCCCCCTCCTATGCTAACTTGTTCATGGGCAAACTGGAAAAAAACTTTCTGAACCACCAACCAACACTACCATTCTCCTGGATGTGCTTCATCGATGACATCTTTATGATCTGGACCTCCACAGAAGATACCCTTACCAGCTTCCTAGATGACCTGAACTCCCACAGTATGCTCGATTTCACCTGGTCGTACTCACGGTCTCACGCAGTATTCCTGGATGTGGAACTCACCCTCCACAATGGCCTGACATCAGTTCACACCAAACCCATTAACAGTCTGCAATACCTTAATTTCAACAGCTATCATCCGTTCCATGCTAAGAAATCCCTACCATGCAGTCTTGCCACTAGAGCCAAACGAATATGTCCCTGTGAGGAGGACCTTAACAGACAGTGAGACCATATAGCTCAGGCATTCTGTGACAGAGGATACCCGAAACAACTGGTCCACAATCGACTCCAACTAGCCATATCTGGTAAGGGGACTCCTACCAAGATCAGCAGCACTGACATACCTCTAGTGGTACCCTATTATGAAGGTCTAGACAAACTCAAAGCCTTCCTCAACTTTGGTCACAAAATCTTAACATCTTCACCTCTCACTCAGAACCTATTTTCCAAAGCCCCTAGACTGGTCTTGAAACGCCCTCCGAATCTCCGAAACAAACTTGTTCGCCCCAAACTACGATCTAGTCCAATAATCAATACACCAACCATCCACGTCGTTCTATAGCAGACTCACTAACCAAACCTACCCCATCCTGGGCAGCTACAGCTGTGCCACAGAGAACCTCATTTACCAGCTACAGTGTAAACATTGCTCATCGGAGTACATTGGTTTCACTACCAACACCCTCAGGCAGAGGATGAATGGCCACAGGGCCAACACCAAAAAGGCCCTAGCTGGTACCAATGTGGGCTC
The DNA here is from genome assembly GCA_003012365.1 of Medauroidea extradentata. Lineage (NCBI taxonomy): Eukaryota > Metazoa > Arthropoda > Insecta > Phasmatodea > Phasmatidae > Medauroidea > Medauroidea extradentata. The sequence continues at coordinate 77,483 of PNEQ01003175.1, read as the reverse complement.
GCTAGACAAGCCAGTTTCAGCTCTTGCAGCATCCCACGATCTAGATTTTGATTCCTGCTACAGAACCAGAGTAGTAAAAGCCGTAACACCATCCATCAATAATGCAGAACTAAGGCGATGGGAACTGGCCCAATACATAACAAAATCCAGACAGCCACCTGGCCTCAACCTCCGATAACCACAATTCATTTTCAAATCTGCCGCCTACCTCTCTAGTTCACTTCCTGGCCGCTTGGTTAACCAATTATCATCCGCCATATTGCAGTACAGTGTCTTCTCTTCGCCCGATGAAGCTATGCGTGGTGAAATGTAGCGATTCGCGCTTCCGCGCAAAATGTGTCGTACTTTTCTTGTGCGTAACTGTCAACTTCCATGATACTCTGTGAGTACATGTTATTGTCTAATTTTAAAGTGTAATTAGTTGCCTAGCGGCCTTTGTTTCCCTATATCAAACTATAAAATATGTTAATGCTCGTCCCAGATTCTTAACACTTGAGTATTATAACCTAAAAGCACTAGCACTCACCCACATCTTTGCCTATCACGTGTTGCAGTTTGTTTACGTTGTGCTAATATATGTAGGTAGACTTGTAATATCCTTGTCGCAGTCTTTATTTGTAAAACCAATTTACTTACCTTTTGATGTTTGTCTAATGATTATTTTCAATGTACAGTGAACTCGAGATAACTCGGACTAAAAGGGGGAAGAAGCTGTCAGAGTTAAGATTTGTCCGTGTTATCTAGGGGCGTCGGGGGAGGAGGGGTAAGCAGTCAGTAATCACAAGAAACGCTATGAAATCAGTATGCTATAATTTCCACAAGCAAAAGAGGCTGCAATAAATACTGCTTTGTATGTAATTATCGTATCAAGTTACCGGAGGTGGGTCCCCCCCCCCCCCATGCAGTGGGAAAATTAAGGCTAACGTGCTGGACTAAAAGAATGTCAAACAATGTGAGAAGGCAGATCTTTTTTATTTATTTTTATGCTACTTCTGGCTGATCCTTTTTATCTCTGTGCCAGAAGCTGGCACCAAGGCACCCTTCTATCTCATAAACGTTCTCGTTCTCGTCTGGCTGGTGACAGCAAATGTGCCTGCATGTGTGAGAGAGATAAGAAATTATCGTTGGAGATAAGCTAGGGAGGTAGAGAGCGGAAGTAGTCAAGGTCAACCGGTACAGTCTCATCACAACAGCAATACGAACTCCGCATGTGACCACACGCATCTCTCGCGCATCTCGCAAGACGTTTACATTAAAAAATACCTTACGTCTGCATGTCACAGTGTAGGGGCAGCTGATAGTTACTTTATTCTCCTACAAAATTACGAAGGAACCAAAATAATTTTCCTCTTATACACAAGTAAATAAAATACGATACTGTAATTAACAATCTAACTGGGTCACTGTACTGAAATATGTTAACACATTTTAACAGAACGAATTTTTAAAATTTCATTTAATGCATACAAATTTCATCATAAAACGTGTAATTTACAGCTTTATTTTTACACAAATTGTCTTATTAAACAGCAATAAAATGTAAATCATGTTCTACAGAGTTAAATGGGAGTAAAAACAACCAGAAGTAAGGCACAATAATGTTAAAACAATGCATTTGAGACCATTAATTGCTACGTATTGGACAGTCTAAATCACTGTTTTGCTTAGTTAAATGTGCTTAGTTTTCAGCTGTGTCTTGCAGTACTACACCTCTCACAACAACCTCTCCTACTCTCTACTGAATGTACCATCTGTTTACCGTCTCCTCCAGATTTGTATCATTCAATCATTTCCTATAAGAAATAGTTTTTCCCAGGGCCACTTTATAAGAATATGAGGCCAGGGCAACGTAAATCTGAGCGTCTCTCCTCTCTTTTTTTTTAGTTGTAGTGATGATACTGTGCGCTTGTAGGCCTTCACACTTCTGACATGTTGGTTGCGCTGTCATAGCTCTCACCTCGGCAATGGACATTGACGTCTTTATTAGCACTTACACTTTTAAATACATTTCACAGCAACCATCAAGGATTATAAGGAACTTCATAAAAGCCCATTCATCTTAAATAATAACTCTTAACTTCTATTTTTTTTTATTCAAAAGCGACTCATTCCAGAATGTGAGGTCAGGGCAAAATTTCCCTTTGTCTCCCCCTTCCTTTTTTTACTTTACAAATGTACTAAGTCATGATTTTTTTTACATCACGCCAGCCTTCAAAGTATAGTCAGGCGTCGGTTTACAATGTGAGAGGCCCTGGGTTTGAATCCCGGCTCGGGCATGAATGTTGTGTAGTTCTTTCGCCACCGACATTGACTCTTAACAAAAATTGTTGTTAAGGGGGCGTAAAACCCTCTCACTAATTTTTCTACATCACAATGCTTTTTAATGTCGGGAACAATTCGTTTTGCAACCCTGAATTCATTGCACATACCAGAACAAAATTTCCGTTTATGTCATTGTAACCCATAGTTACCGTCCATTTCACAAGCACCACACTGAAATGTTTGTTTACGACACACGTGCGTGCCTGACTCGCGCGGCGAAGAAGGAGGAAAGATAAAGCAGTGAGAGGTCGGCCTGCTGCATTGCATCTTTACTCGCGTGCCTAGCTAACAACATTTAACCACACTGAACTTGCCAGATATTTACGGTGGTATTATTAAAGGCTAAGTAGCTATAGACAACTACGTTGTGAAGTTTAATACTGTTTTAAAATATAAAGTGTTGGATTTAAATCAAGCAAACACGATTTTTGTATGCCGTTTAGCCAAAAAATAATTTAATTAAAATTATTTATTTATTAACTTTTTTAAAATTCTGTCAGACTTATCTGAAGTCTGTGACATCGAGGTCCGAGTTATCGAGAGTTCACTGTATAATTACGTCTTGCAACTTTGTTAAGCTTGTACTTAAGTTTATTGACAAACTTGGCAGAGCTCCTTGCAGTGTTACCAATCCCATGCACAGGACTCTTTAATGTGCACTAAACAGTGATCACAGGAAATATGCACGTGAATATATATATATATATTGTGTTTGTTATTTACTGCCTGAAAATGTGTCTAATACTAATATAAATGTTTGTATGCGCTAATTATAGTGGTTAACAGCAACACGGGTGTAATTTATGTAAGTCGGGAAGTGTATTTACATGACGGAGTAATTTCATGCCATGAGTAAGTATTTTCAGTGCGCACAGTGTGGCGCAACTGTAGAAGCAGATAGCTCCATGCGGCCCGATGGCCATCTTGCTGACGGTACTTTTCGCCTTCTGGGGGGGTATAAAAGGGGCGCGATCAGCTCCAGCAGCGAGAGTTGTCAGCAGCTCGGCCTTCAGGCCGGGCCGGCCTGGCATCCCCCTCCCCATCCTCTCCAGGGTTGAGGTCGGTTACTAGCCACCGAAGCCCACCCCTCCTACCTGCACTTTCCTTCCGCACCCATACCGACTGTAGCTGTGATAACTTAATAGTCTGGTGTCGGGTGTTTATCTTGTAGCCTAGTACATTATGGGGATGTTAACCTAGGTGTTCTTCCAGACACATCTCTATGCCTCGAACCCTGCACCCTAATAGTAATGTGTTGTTGTGCACTTATTGTCAGTAAAGTATCTACTTCTCATAGTCATGTATCTTATTGGCCTGCAGCACCATAATTGTCAGTAGTAATTGGCCCGAAGGCCTTGTTGTTCAGAGGCTATGGAATGTAGTAACCTTCTAAATGATTGAGAGTAATCACAGAGTAATGAGGGCCTTGGTAAGACCTTGAATCCTCGGAACATACAATGGCCCGAAGTGCCCTGTAAGCTAGTTGTATTTCTCAAAACATGTCTCGTAATTTGTCGTATTGAATGTAACCCTTGTGTAACTTGTGACTTCACCCAAGTCGATCATGCGATGTTCATTTGTATCAAGTGTCTGTAGCTTGTGCCATTCTTGAATATACATCTGATGAAACTAAATTACCCCCCCCCCCCTCTCTCTTTCTCTCTCTCTCTCTCTCCTTTAATTCAACCTGTGCACCAACCTATGACATTTAATGCAAGGCAAGGGAGACATGCCTTCCCCTTTATTGAAGTGAGAGTGACTCTTCTGCGCTAGCACTAGAGATAGTCCTTGATGGCTCACTCAGTAGTTACTTACTGAGTTAAGGGTAGCTCTAGTACAAATCACCCTAGAAGAGTAATCCTACCTGCTCGTGCTCACACTCATACAGACCTTCTAGATATACGCAACTGCTAACACTCCACAATCTTACCTACCAACACCTAGTACACTGAGGCAGTGTTGGCAATGGCGACAATCTAAAACTCGCATGCTTTTGTTTATCTTTGTATATCCACTGTAATCCACACATGACATGGTGCTGCAGACATTTGTGGATATTTCAGTGGTGAATTAATAGGTATAATGTTATTCAAAGCAAAATATGATGTATAGTTTAAGCAAAATAGTGCATTAACCTAACATGCAAAATCAGCACACGCGATGGAGGGCTTGAAACCACCTAAGCCTTTCAACTTCGAAGGGGACTTAGCTAGTAATTGGAAGTGTTGGAAGCCTCAGTTCACAATTTATTTGAAGACCACAGGAGGAGAAACCAAGACAGACATCATCAAGAGAGCTACTGTCTTGCACGTGCTCGGTAAAGAGGAGCAAAATTTATTTTTCACTATTGACATTAACTCAGAAGATGGTAAGAAATACAGTTCTGTGCTGGAGTGTTTGGAAAATTATTTCTTGCCGTAGACAAACCAAAGCATAGAACACCACAAAATTAATACTGTAATAGGGTGCAGGAAGACGGTGAGACAATTGATGCTTTTGTGACAGCTCTCAGACATGTTAGTATAGACTACGTGTATGACACGTTCCGGGATTATCTCACTAAAAATATAATTGTGTGTGGTGTAAGAGATAGAGGTTTTTAAGTTTGACTATTACGCAAGATAGATGACATTAACTCTTGCAAAAGCAGTACAGATCTGCAAAGCTGCTGTGCAAATTGAAGAATCGATTTTGGAAATAGACAGAATAAAAGCCATATATACAGTTCATAGTTACAGTTGTAAAGAAGTGAACTCGGCAGAAAAATGTGCTACCAAAGAAAGGGAGAAGAAGGCAAGATATACGAACAAATGACGTCGGTAGAGGAGAAGGGGACTAACGAGTTCATTAGTGGAGGGCTCGTAGGCACACAATTCAAATTTTCTCAGAAACCAATATGGTCAGGAACACATAATGTCACCAAGTCCTGAGGAAACATAATGAGGGTGAGCTAGCCAAGCTCAATTTGCATTCTTTTACCCAATGTGCAAAGAACTCTCCAAACTCAATGAAAGGTTCGAAGAGGATATGTCAAACTTGGAGTGCCTTGCTAGCAAAAAGGAAAAATCACCTGAAAACTGTGCTGACTTTTGGAACAAATTTGATTGAAAGTTTTTTTTAAATTGACGCCTTGAAAGATAGGCTAGAAATTAATCTAGATGCTGGCACTATGAAATTAGGTGTATTAGTAAGGGGTCGGCGCTTAAAATGCTTGCAATTGAGTTGCCGAAATTCTGTTGTGAAGTAACTCAGTGACAAGCGTTTTACTACCAATTTGTAACTTTTTCATAATAATGGTATTTATGTACCTGAAGTCTTTGCATTAAGGGAGACGTCGAAACTAGTGACTTTAGGCCCCTATACTCTCCCATCTATCTGCTTCTATACACTGCTTAACTAAGCTCAAATTGTTACTTGAGCTGAGGTGGCAAAAAGACCCAGGCCAATGAGGGTGGTAGGCAACTCAAGAATTGTTCTACGTACTTTGAAACCTTAGGCCTATGGCTGTGTACACTGTAAAGTTAAACACTATTGCAAAATGTGAATTCTTTTTTCTCTTGTCAAATGAAGAAAGGTTGCATCTTATGAAAGATATATGGTTGTGTATCAACTGCTTAAGAGGATGACATTTTTTGAAATAATGCAATTCGGAATTTACATGTCATACTTGTAAGAAGCACCTTTCACACTTTCCATCCCAACTGATAAATAACTCCCAGGATTATGATCTCTCCACATTGCAAGGCAATGATCACTCCACTCCACAAGATATTGATCACCCTACAGAAAAATCAGTGTATTGCACAGGAACCCAAATCAAGTCATCTACTGTCCTCTTATTGACTGCAGTGGTGATGTTAAGACACTGCAGGATAGCCACATACAGTGCGAACTCTCGTAGATTCAGGGTCACAGGCATAGTTTGTAACTCAAGCTTGTGCTCGAAGATTGAAGTACCGTGTGTTTGATGTAATTCACCATAGACAGCTTTACGTCAAACTACCCTTCCATCGGCAAAGCATATTGCAAAGTAGTCTCACAAGGGGTTTCAGAGGAAATAATAATAATAATAATAGTTGAAGTTGTGGTGCTGTCACAGATAGCATCATCTGTTCCCTAAGTACCAATCAAAACACAGAGATGGCACCCAGAGACCCTGAAGTAAATACCAATATCTGTTACACTTGGAAGCAAAGAAGATAACCAGGCTGAGAACTTGTTCGTGGAAACCTACTCTCGTAAGCCAGATGAAAGATATTATGTGGCACTTCCTTTCAAGAAATAACTGCCAAACTTAGGAGACTCCTAGTATGTGGCATCTTGTTGATTCATGTCGCTAGGATGTAGACTTGCCCAGAACCCTAATTTGAGGATGCAGTATCACAACTTTTTACAGGAGTATCTTGATCAAAGCCATATTGAACCGCTAGGGAAACTTCCAGTGGGAAGTTCAGATGGTTATTTGGTCCCACATCACTGTGTCATCCACCCTAAATGAACATCTGTTGGTTCGTCCTAAGCTTCTTCCAGACGTAACCATTCTACTTCGCTTTCGTATTCATTTGGTGGCGCTTATTGCTGATGTGCGACAAATGTACCACCAAATCCTTGTGTGTACTGAGGATCATATATCAAAAAATTGTCTGGAAATCCTCCCCTCAAGAACTGTTGCTTCAGTATCAACTTAACACACTGACGTTTTGTCTTTCATCATCTCCTATTCAAACTATTAGTTACTCACCAATTGGCTGTGGATGAAGGGGACAAATTTCCAGTGGCAGCTCAGAAAATCATGCAGGATGTTTTCATGGACGACATATTGATGGGAGCAAACTCTGTTGAAGATACTCTTTGTCTGCAAAGTGAACTTAGCAGCCTATTTAAACCAGGGGGATTCATGCTTCATAAATGGGCCTCTAACAATAGTTTGTAATGAGTACACTTCTTTCATCAGACAATTTGTGTAGTTTTCTCCTTCTTGGATTCTGAAGCAGATTCTGTTAAAGTACTGGGATTGTTGTGGAACTCGACCAGGGATTGTTATTCATATTTGTCTCAACCAACTTCAGTGGTAACTTGTACCAAGATGTCAGTTTTGTCCATCACAACTTGAATATTCTATCCTTTGTGTGTTTAATAACACCAGTGGTTCGGTTCGCTAAACAACTAATCCAGCAGTTCTGGTCATTACAGTTGGGTTGGGATGATTTGCCCCCTAAAACCTTGTTGAAAAGGTGGAATCACTTTCAAAGTAAACTAGATGTACTCTCCAAAGTGAAGGTTCCTTGCTGTGTAGTCTCCCCAGAAGCAAACAAGTATGAACTGCATGGGTTTGCTGATGCATCAGAAAAGGAATACGCTGAGGTTGTCAGTTTCCGAGCCGAAGTGGATAGTGTCTCTCGTCTGTGCAGAATCCAAGGTTGCACCAGTTATGGCTCTTATCTTACCTAGATTGGAGTTATGTGCTTCTCAGTTACTGTACTTGCAAAGTTGATGAAGATGGTTTGGGAAGTTCACACCCGCTTTCTTCCTGAGTTAAATATGTTTGCATGGTCCGACTCGATGGTAGCATTAGCCTGGATTCGTTCCAAAGGAAAGGAATGGAAGACTTTGATATGGAATCGAGTCTCTGAGATTCAGTATCTTATACAGACGGCTTGTTAGGCTTATGCCCGATCGCAGGAAAATCCAGCGGAATGTGCATCCCGAGGATTGTTCCCTTCTGAACTTCTGGAACACACTTTGTGGTGGCAAGGACCACTTTAGCTGGGTCAGTATTCAAGCTCAGGGATTGACAAGGTGATAAAGGAGCGCTTGTTAAGTGTACAAGAAGTTGAGTCTGAAAGACAACTACAGGTATTTTCAGTCTGCCCGAAAGGGGGAGGAATTTCCTTTTACCAATTACTCTTCGCTTTCTAGGTTGCAAATAGCGGTGGCTTATTGTTTTTTCTTTGCTGAGAATTGTCGCACGAAACCTACCAACAAGAGGCAACCACTACGTAGTTGCAGTGAGCTATGTTAGCATTGATTAAGATTGTTCACGCCACCAGTTTTAGAGAAGAGATGCAGAATTTTCAGTCTGGAGAATCCTTCCCAACCGATTGTGTGGGCTGAATCCATTTTTTGTTGAAAAAGGGCTTTTGTGGGCAGAACGACGTTTGCAACGCGCTGCCCAAAATTACCAAGTAAATCACCCAATTTTTTTGCCCGCCAAGCATTTGTTAACGTTGTTGCTGATTGTGTTCACTTGAGGCATCTTAATGCAGGTCGTCTTCTGGTACTTTCAATTTTGAGACAGAAATACAGGATATTGGGGGCTCGTACCACTATTCCGCATAGGTTGAGGCAGTGCAATAAATGTTTTCACTGTTCACCAAAAGACTTTTGCCCCACCCTTGGGTGACTTACATAGCTGCAGAGTACACTAAGTGCATGCGTTTGTGAATGTGGGTGTATTTTTGTAACCATGGGATGACTGTGAGATGCAAAATCATACAAATCGTACCTTTGTCTTTTTGTGTGCATCAGCACAAAGGCTGTACACCTAGAACTTGTAACTAGGTTGTCCACTGATCACCTCTTGGCATCAATGACAAGGGTGATAGGCCGTCAAAGTGTCTGTGCCCATGTACATTCAGACCAAGAAACAAATTTTGTTGGAGCCAGGTCTGTTCTGGGAGAATTTTACAGTTTTGTGAACTCTACTGACTATAGCCAATAAATGTCCATTCGACTAGCTTCAGATGGAATTCAGTGGCACATGAACTCTCTAGCTGCTCCACCCTTTGGTGGGCTTTGGGAGGCGGGTGTTGAATCCGTGAATAAGCACCTGGCACGTGTGATTGGAAATCAAACTTTGACCTACGAAGAGTTGAATACAGTATTCATTCAGGTAGAAGCTGTTTTTGATTCACATCCCCTTTGTGCCATTAGTGAAGATCCCTAGGATCTCACAGCTTTGACGCCTGCTCATTTTTTTAAATGGAACCTTTGACCACCATTCCTAAACCAGATCTGACAGATGTTTCCATTTCCTGTTTGAGCAGGTGGCAGCTGCTTTAACAGTTTCATCAGACCTACTGAAAACATTGGAAGCATGTCTACTTGCATACACTGCAGCACCGTTCCCAACAGACAAACCCAGAAGTCTCTCTCTGTGTTGACACTCTTGTGTTAATCAAGGATGACCAGTCACCACCATTGAAGTGGAAGCTAGGACGCGTTACTCATGTTAATGCGGAACGAGCTGGAATAGTTCGGGTGGCATCAATCCTAACCGACCAAGGCATCCTGCAGTATCCCACACGAAAGTTGTGTCCTTTTCCCTCCCAATGAAGAAAACTTCATTTTGGGGTGTTGTAAATATGCTAGTGACAGCCTTAAACTTTAAATGAACATATTTGGGTAAGGATAGTAATTCCCTCTGCTGGAGACAATTTGATTCTGATACATTTGATGGCAACCCTGCATATGTTGTGATTCGCCAGTGTTGTGGCAAGATGGCAGGTGTAAGTTGCATGTTGAAATACCTCAAATTATTTAGATGATCCTCTGGATTTCATTGTTTACTATTCTTGTTTTGAACAGTATTTGTTAATTTTAAAATTTGTACATGTGCATAAATCTATGTAGTTCCAGAGAGTTTGTTTTTATAATCATGGTTAGGTAATCTTAATGGTGCATTACTAAAATCAGATGTCAAACTATGAAACTATTCGGGTTCTGTTATTCAAATTTGGGAAAGTGATTTCTTCATGGTAGAACTAATGTGGGGATCGTACATACACTAGAATTTCAGTTGAGTAAAAGTAGATGGGTTGCTTGGCATTCAACAGTTAGGGATACTTAAGAGAGTGGAGACTGTTGACTCCAGAAAGGAATTTCAAATGCATAATATGCTGTCTTGTTATGGGAAGGTTTTCGAAGGCTTAGGCGACAGTATCAGTTTGTGTTTAAACTAGACAGCACACCACCGGTAGTTACATTCCAACAAACACCTTTTTCTTTAAATGACCAATTGCATGAAGAGCTAGATAGGGTGATACATTTGGGTGTTGTAGTTATGTAACTGAACCAAGTGGTTGAACACTATTGTCATAGTTTAGAAGTCTTTGGGGGAATTGACCGTTAAATGGGGCCATTTTGAGACAATATTGTAGACTACTAACACTGTAAGAGGTCATGCTAAAACTGCAAGGAGCCCTTTATATCAGCACTCTGAATGCCAATAAAGACTTCTGGCAAATTTGTCTTACTGAGGAAAGCTCAAAGTTGACTACTTTCCATTCACCGTCGCACGGACGGTTCAGGTTTACACGCTTGCCCTATGCGTTTTAATGTGCATCCACAAATTTTTATAGTCTTCAGCACATTGTTTCAAGTATTGATGGGGTAGAGATATACATAGACATTTTGGAACAGACCAAAATGAACATGATAGGGGTGCATAAAAGGTCATTTGTCAAAATTGTAACTTTCAGCTTTGACTAGTGCAGGTCTCGATTGACAGGAGTCAGATATATAGGACACGTCATTGGCAAAGAGGGAATTAAAGTAGATCCAAGTAAAGTCCAGGCAGTGGGAGACTTTCAGAACTGAGGGACGTGGCTGACTTGTAACGGTTTCGTGGGACTGTAACTTAGTTGGGAAATTGTATTCACAATTTGTTCGAACACACTGCACGGTTAATGAATCTGTCCAAGCATATGGTTATCTGGCAGTGGAAGGTGCTACAGCAAAAAGCCTTTGAAAACTCTGCTAGCCTGCACACCAGTGCTGCAATATTTCAATCCCAATGATATAGTTACCCTTTCAGTTGATGCTTATCAAAAGGGCTTGGGAGCAGTTTTGTTACAATCCAAGAGTCCAGTAGTGTATGCTTCAAAGTTGCTTACTCACGCCCAACAAAATTACGCCCAAATTGAAAAAGAGCTCTTGGCAATTATGTATGGCTGTGAACGCTTCCACCGGTATATTTATAGATGTCAGGTTCTGATTGAGACTAATCATAAGCCATTAGAAGCAATATTCTGCAGAATTATGACATCAGGCTGTGAAATGTGTCCCAGGTAGAGAATTAGGCAAGGATAGAGTGTAAAAAGTACAGAGGATAGGTTTAGATCAGGTCATATTTTGAGGCCACCAAAAGTTAATGTATGTAAACTTATGTTATATAACAATGTTTGAAAACATTATGTTTCTATTAAATTTCATTAAAAATTTTGTCTTGATTATGTAGTTTGAAATGTTGGCAATACATAAGTTTTAACTACGTTGAAAGATATATTGAAATGTATTGAGGTTTTGTACATTTATGACATAATATTCTTACTTAATATTCTGAAAAGGGAGATGTTGTGTATTCATCCATGACTTACAGCAATAAAGCGAGTTGTGAATATGGCCATCCCACGAGAGGTGTGCTTTTCATTATTTTTCTATATCTATTGCTATCCACACGCACATAACACATGGAATGCTCAAGACTGTCTGTTACTGCAAGTATGCCACCCTCACACACTAAAATTACTTTCTCGTGTCACAAAAACTACTCTTCTGAAAAAAAGAAATATCTCAACTGTAATAAATAACACACATTTTGCTGTTAAACACTTTGGTATAGGTCATTCAGAATAATGTGAGCACTAGAGGATTTAATCTTTGAAAAAAAAATCACTAGCCTTCACTGAATATTAGTTAACATTATTGTTTGTATGGTTAGTAGCGAATCATTGCATGTAGTTCCGTGTATTTTCTTATTTGAATACAGCATTAGTGAAAGAACATTAAATGCAATCGACCTCTCTGTATACCGCATGCTTTAAAATATTTATTTATGATCTTATTGACATACCTACTGATGGTGTAGTTTGTCTTGATTAGCACCACCACAAAGTGATGCAACCGCCGGCTGAATTCAAAACTGTCATTAACACATTGCCACAAACGCTTGCGCCACAGACGTAGTTCAAAATCCCTCCGACACGTGACACCAAAGGTAGGTTTTTGCCGCTTCACTCGCTTGGAACTGGGAGGGTGTGGAGTCGTGATTGTGTTTGTCCGTTGTGTAATAAGTATGGGTTTCTGATGAACACACTCAAAAGCATTAGAAGTAACTGTTTATGAATATCATTGCTGAATGATGTGAAGGCATTAGTAATCTGTAATGTTATGTTTTATGATTGCCAGCCTGAGCATATGGAATTAGAAATAGCATTTTTTTGTGTGTTTCACACATTAAGAAAATACGTTATTTTTTTGTTTTTCTTAGTTACGTCGTCGTTTTTGGTAATGGCTGAACGGATCTTGAATTGCATGTGTCATGTGTGTTTATAGTGGCGGTTTTGAATTACAAATTAATATACTACGCATGCGTTTATGAGATAAGTAACGGTAACAGTGTGTGTCGTAACCAATTAGAGTTGATGCAGAGAAAACAAGTGTTATAAAACATTAACTCGCAAGTATTTATATAACTAACATTACTATTGAGTATAGCATATATACAACGCTCTTTCATTTAATGAGTAAATATTATAGATAACACTTATCACAGCAGTGTAATGTAAATGTAAACATTTACAAGCCTATGTAAGTGAAAGCACGGGGAAAGTTTATGTTTACATGTATCAGAATTATATAAACTGGTAGAAAATAGAAATTAATCACGACTTTTTTGAGTGCTTACTTTATCCCGAATCACCTATAACACTGGGTAGGTAATCGGCCGTATTTGTAAATAAACTCTGGTGGAAGGTCAACAAAGTTGTGTGTTGCAATTATACAGTGAAAATATACATTAGATATAAAGTTAAACATATTAACGGTAGTAATTGTAGTTTTACAAGTAAAAGTTCCGTCGTGACAATCTTACAATCTAAATTAAACTGTAACACTGCGATTGTAAATGTTCAGGCAAATTGAGGAACTTTCAGTTTATGCATAGCAAAGTGTTAAAAATTGGGGTGAACATTAAGAGATTTCTAGCTTGGGTGAATGACGTGCGTAAAATATTTTGGAGCTATGCTGCCTGGCTAAACCTGGACAGCACCTCAGCCTTGCATCAGCCAGCACTGCCCAGTATATCAAGCTGAGTAGTTGCACAGAGTGCAGCATTTAGACGCATAGCGGGACATAGAGTCTGGCTAAACCTGGACAGCACCTCAGCCTTGCATCAGCCAGCACTGCCCAGTATATCAAGCTGAGTAGTTGCACAGAGTGCAGCATTTAGACGCATAGCGGGACATAGAGTCTGGCTAAACCTGGGCAGACAGAGCCTTTATAAAAGACTGATGCCGTTGACCAGTATACCAGGCAGAAGGCACGATGTACACACAATGAATAGTCTTAGTGAGTCCAGTATTCCTAGTTGCTGTAAAATATAAATTTAATATATGTAGTAATGTTAGTGTGTTCAGCTGTTACACAGTACCGCTGTGTTAATTCATGTGTTGTTATTTTATAATGGGTGATGAGTAAGCACGCTTATGAATCATTTATGTATTTGGACCTCATTTGGCTGACCCAGACTAGATATTTTTGAATTTAGTACTTATTGTACAGTCCAAGTAGAATTATTGAGTAATTTTCACGAAATGGTGTCTGAAAATATCAATTTTAGTTCCTCTTGGAGGCTACTCGTGGAACGGTATCTAGGTGCATCTGTTGCAATTCTCAGGCATTTGTTTTGAAGTACTTGAAGTTGCCTGATATGTGTTTCTGATGCATGTGCCTGGTGACTAAAGTAAGACTACATTATTTTGTGATAGTTCACTTCTCCTGTTTAATATAAGATAAAGTACAGCGAGCCTGGCATATGCACTGGCACATTTGCCCTCTTTGTGGACTTCCCAGGTTAATGTCCTGTCCATGTGCTCTCCCAGGTACTTCATCTTTATGCAGGTTATTTTGACCAAAAAGAGTTATTGTGGTTCTCTACTGCTTATGTGTTAGAAATTGTCTAGTGAATACTGTAGCCTTGCTGTCGTCAACATTGATTTTTATACGCCATTTTGGGTAGTATTCCTGCATGAGTTAAATGTGGTCTGTAGCCTCTTATTAGTAAGCTTTAGGCTACATGATGGGCTGAAGACGATGGTATCACCAGCGCAACATCCTAGCTGGAAGAATCGGTGATCTGGCTTTGGCAGGTCATTGTATATATATATATATATATATATATATATATATATATATATATATATATATAATTATATTAAGCCTAGTAGGATGCAAAGTTCTTAAGTCTAAATATGACACAGTAAATTTAATGTAGCAGTCAGGGATGTTTATATTGTACGACTTATGCAGCAAACATCACTGCAAGGACATAATCTCTGCAATTAAAGGCAGTATTTATGCATGCAGTGACTCGTACCAACTGATAAGCGGTAGTGTTTTCACATAAAGCTAAATTGCTCATCTTATAAGATATTTCTGTCAAGTTGACCTGAAATTCTGTGTACGATAATATATTCTACATCCTTGAATAATGTATTGAGTGAGCCTTTATCTGTAATATTACATTATAAAATGATACTGTCATTATGAATGTCTCGTTGAAGCGAGTTGTCAGTGAGAAAACTGCAAACCAGTTTAGTAATTTGTGTCTACAGCCAGAAGGAGGCGTGATGCACGTGTTGTGTCGTCCTTACTGTTTCCGGTACTTCTAGGACTTGAATGTGCAAATATCAGGTGGCCATCTTAACATGAAATGAGCAGTAAATCATTGCCTTACAGTAAATTAACATTTGCAATTCCTAGGTTTTCATTTTTACTTCAGTGTCTTTCTTGTCTGGAATCTTGATTTGTTGGTTTTGTACGTCTGTTTTGTTTGCAGATGTACAGGTTGACGGTTCGCTCCAGTAAAGAGTCTGTGTCTCAAGAAGTATGTGAGCTGTTAGTTGATCAGTTCTAGTCCAACATCGCGCCACTGCAAACGGCAGAAAACTGTTGAACTAACTCGTGTTGGTGAGAAAGTGTATTCGCAAGTGTTGTATGACTTTGTAGAGGAATTGTAAATGTTGTGTGACATTGTGTACATTTGGATGTTAAAGTGAGTATACTGCTATGACTGCTGACATGCTGATACAATGGGATCATCTTTGTTCTTGAAATTCTCTTGCTATACTTTGTGTCTTGTTATAGACAAGTATATTTCGTTTGCTCCCGAGTTGTAAAATATCTTGGGGGTAGCGAATGAACATTTGGTGTTTGCATTCATTGTAAACCTGTCCATAGTGACCTATTAGGCTTTTCCTGAACCACATGTAATCACAGTTTAGCTGTTGGCAATTCTGTAAATCTAGGAGACCAAATTATTGTCAGGATGATATTCGAGAGAGAGTATTTAGGTAGGAATTTGTGTGTGACTGTGTGTGTAAGTTGGTGGCAACACAATAGTGTGGTATCAAACTCTGTAAATGTTTGTTTTTGTGGATAACTATTTTCAACTGAATGTTAGCCCAATATTACTGAAAGTGAACTTAGTCTCCAAGACACATTTGTAGGCTTCACCTCGGATATCACAAGAATTATGCCCTTGAAAATTGAGTTGCACAAATTACAGTTTAGTTTGATATTAAGTAAATATATGTAATGTACAATTTATTTATACATGATGTGTACATATTGTTCTCCATTCAAATTTATTATTTAAAAGACTTAAGATGTGTATGATTCTTGTCCTTTTTGTGAATTTATTTTCCCACATTTCTGTACAATGAAATGTGCAGAGGTAAGGTACATGGAAGTGTGTGTATAGCTAGCGATGTAATTTGTACAGGCACTGTAATAAGATTGCTATCGACAGCTGTGTATTGGAAAATTTACTGGTATTGTCTTTCCATTTCGCGAAGATTATTTTGTTATAAAGGTAATTATTTTCCTTTGTAAATATTAAGTAATCTCTCATGTTAAGTGAAATTTTTCCATAGTTTTTTAATGAACTTTAGTTGTTAGACAGGTATTAGAAACGTGGGCTGTGTTTGCTTTATTTGGTCATGCATGCTAGTTAGCAACACATACCATTGTAGGGGTAAACTGTAAACTAATTTTCATGTTTACATGGATGGCTGGAATTCTTTGCTGCAGGATATTATATAAATATTTGTTTATTTGCCACAGTTAGGTAAAGATGATTTTTCTAAGCTACAACCAAGACAGTCTTACGTACGTAAAAGGTTCACTCTGGTTGGAGTAACTCCATACTCATTCTATTTACGTTGTAGGCAAGAAAAATTAAGTATTTATTACACATTATATTATTTGTGCATTGTGTTGGCTGGACTGTACAGATTTTGTGTAATGTTAATGTTTTTTCATACTCAGATGTTTCAAGAAATGTAACTTTTTTGCTTATGTTAATTATATATATTTTATATTGTACACACAAACAATTTACTTTGGTACAAAATAAAGTAAAATGTAACAAGTTGTTAACTAATATATTTATATTGGATCATATAATATTGGTAAAAATGTGAGAATCTCTTTTGTCAGATGTTAAGACAAAACATTTTCAAATTGTAAAGAAAATTATGCGCTGTTGTGAAATGTGTAGTCTATACCATACCAAAACATAACAGATTGGTGAGCTAAACTTATTGTCAAGTTACTGTTGTAAACATAAATTATTACAAAGAACTGCAATAATTTAAATTGTAAAATGAATTATGTATGTAAAATATTTTTTTTTTATATTTCTTATTTGAAAAGTTGATGACAATAATGTTTTTATATTTTCTGTTATTTTTCCATAAATCATCAGTATTATCTCTTAGTGGTTGCAATTCCAGGGTACACCCCGCATGTCATATGTTTCATAATTTACTTTGTTATTTAAATAAATCAACTTGTTATACAACAATGATATTGTTTCTCTTTGTTGTTCCTAGTGCAAATCATTAACCTTCACTTGATTGCCAATACAGTACACTGTACGAGAAAACCTCTATATTTCGACCCTTCACAGTTTACGAGAGCAGGGTCAAAATAGAATTGAAATAATGTGCTATTATTTACATAGATCTGCCATCATACAGATTGTGTTTTGGAAAAGTGTTACAATATTAAAAAATGTTAACACATATTATTATTCTCATCTATAATTTCGTTTTTTAATGTTTACACTGAGAAAAAATTTTAGTGAAAATTTAAAGCTTCATTTGTAAAAAAATTTTTGGGTATGAAACCCAGCTTTTAATACATTGGCAATACTTTATAAATGTTCACGTGTAGATTATCGTACATACTCGTGTAAAGTGCGCATCACGATTTTTGCAACAAGTTGCAGGGAAAAAAAATTTTTTAGTGCTTCGCTAGTACGTAAAAAAATCACGGGAGGATGAGATGAGAGAGCCGGTGAAACAGCACGAGGGATGCTACGATGGAATGGTCAAGGAGGGAGGGGGGAAGAAAGGAAATGTGGCTGGCAACATATAATAAAGAGAGGAAAGATAACATTCACACTGGTTAAGGTGGGACATCACTACATATTTTACATCGAAAAATCATACTACTTTCGTGACTGGTAGCTCAAAGCTGAGACGTCCGACCGAAACCAAACTTTTTTGTGTGAACGACAATGTTGTTGTAAATAAAGAAACTTATTAATTTCCAATGTAGTGCTTTTAAAAATATTTTTAAAAAATCCCGAATTCGTCATCTTTTCAATTTGAGATTGAGTTTTGTATAACTTCTTCAAATATATATTTGTTTGTATGTGTTTACGGAACCGTTTTCACGCAAACGAGTATGGAAAATTTGTTATTTAGTTCCAAGCTTTGCCGTGAGAGAGCGCACCGAAAAGATGCTCCCCTCCACCACCGGCGAGCGCTTTTCCCTCCTTGGGTCGAGCCACAAAGCCGCATCCGACTAAATTGGTGCGTAAGTTAAGTTCACATTCTTCCTGTCCCTCGAAATTGCCTGAAGGGAATCATGATCCAAGTGTTTCGTCAATCATCCTAGCTTATGTTATGGTTTTCAGTTTTTATCTGGCAGTCCGAATATACCTAGTTAGGCAGAAGTATAGTAACAGACGTATATTAATGGTCATTCACCTATGCTTCTATCCTTAGAATAGTAGCAACGCCGTTTTTGTGAAGTGTTTGTGGCTGGCAAATTTCGCGACACAATATACGCAAGCAATCTACAAACTATGTGCAGACAAAGCTTACTGTGGCATTTTTAAACATGTGATGAACACATTTATTCTCTCTTATGCTTTTTTCAATGTTACCATTAGCAGTAAAAAATAAAAAAAAAATATTTTACAACTTTGCAGGTAATTTTCCTATTTTCCAAAGAGGCCTACAACATATGTATCAGAAGTTTCTGCAAACAGCAACGGAAATAGCTGAAAACATATTTCCCTGCTCTAAAACTAAGTTCATTTCTCACGCAAATTGTGTATTTTCCTCAATCATCTCAGAATCTTTCAGTCTTGTTAACTCAATCTTCTAAGCAACCGGCTGAGCAACGGTGTCCAGAAGGCAAGTTTGTTATATTACAATAAAAGTTGGATTGCTGTTTGCCAACAATGCTATGGCTCTTTTTCGATGTGATATAAATTGTAACACTGAGTAAAGGCATTCAATCCACTCAGTCTTTCACAATTTTGTTCGAACTCTCCAAGTGGTTGGTATTCTGTGTATAGAGAAAAAGTCTAATATACCACGATATCCTCTGGTGGGCAACCTTGCCCTTGTTAGTTATACCTGTAGCAGCTCATGGAGAATAAAACAATCATAGCCAGCAGCAAAGTTTGTATTGTTATGACAAGTCTTATTGGTCGTCATAAGTACAAAATTATTAATAAAAACAATGCAGAGGCACCAATGAGACATGATATTTCCTTCGTCATGATAGTGACATTATATTCTACACAACATTGTCACGCAATTACCGTATTTACTCGCGTAATCGCAGCATATTTTTGACCAAATTTTAGGCCCAAAAAATGGGGTGCGGCCATTATGAGAGGTTTTCAAAAAAATTACCTTCTAAATTTTGTATGGTGTAGAATATAACAAATGTACATTTTTTTTATATATTTACTCGTCCATAGCGTGACCATTTCTCCAAAAATAAAGAAAAAGATTTTGTCGGTGTATAGTACAGTAAACATGGAAAAATTAAGAGACTATAAAATCTTGTTAATCCATTCATGTGCATCACTCAGACTCATCGTGGCAACAGTGCATCAACAAGCGAGCGTGACTCATCGTGGCAACAGCGCATCAACAAGTGAGCGTGACTCACTGTGGCAACAGCGCATCAACAAGCGAGCGTGACTCATCGTGTCTGGTACCTAGATGCTCGGTTCTGCCGCCACGTCTTATAGGCACGAAAAACGAAGGATATAGTCGTGCGTGCCGGCGCGCCACGCTTCCGATCGACGAACGTTTGCAACGGTTGCGTTTTGGAGATCATATTTTTGCCATTCTGGCTAAGATGTTTTCTCGCCGAAGTCCATAGCAAAACCTGATCCCTTGGTAAATGTCTTAACAGAGTTTTACTGTATTGTATCCCATCCATTTAAAAAAATATGGGGTGCTGCCATTATTCGGAGTTTTTAAAATACTGCTCTAGGCCTTTCAAAATAATGGTGCGGCCATTATGCGATGGCAGCCATTATGCGAGTAAATACGGTAATAAACATGTAACTTAACGTCGCCCACCAATTGTTCTACTCAGAATAAAAATTAAATTTAATAAATACTGTGTATTTACTTATTTATTTTAACACGAGCAAAATTCAGTACCACGGCAGTATTACAATTTGTCGTGCAGATTTTAGACTACATTCGGTCATAAAAACACAATGATTAGAACAAGCAATAAGATAGAGCCTACGTAAAAAAAACTTATGTGCTAAATTACAGAAGTTATCAATAAATAAAATTAAACTAAGTCTGTTTCACAAAAAAAAAAAAATGAAGAGTTTACAAATAGTGAGAAATTTTACATGTGCTGAATTAGTCTCCTGTCATTTTTATGTAATTGTTTTATTCCTTTTTAATTTTTTTTGTTTGGTTTTAATCTGTTGGTAGGAGCTCTTTGTATTTGTTCTTAAATACACTTAATGGTCCAGTTTTTTTTTAAGTTGGTGGGTAACTCGTTCCTGACACAACTGGCCGCGTAGCTGAATGATCGCTTAAATGCTGTATTGTGGTGACGTGATATTTTGGAGTTCATTTTATGTCTGGTGGTGTACGGATGGATATAGAGTTCAGCTGTAGTAGTTTATATGTTAAGAATTTTGGACTGTTATTGTGGAGAATAGATTTGAGTTGTTTGGTAAAGTTAAACTGTCGTCTGTTTTTCATTTTCAGCCAGCCGGTTTTAATTAATGGTTCTGTAAGTGGTCCCTTCGGTTTAGATTATAAACGTACCTTACATGTGCATTCTGAAGTTTTTGGATCCCGTATTGCAAAGGTCTATGCTATAGGAAATGCCAGAGCAGTAGTTAAGGGCTTGTTCCAGAGTTTTTTTCAGACTGGTGTCGATAACTCAAATATTTTTTAACCAAAATTTTTGAAAAAAAAATTGAGTCAATGTACAATCAAACGATGCACAATACTATGGACGCTTTTTTTTTTTTTTTTAAATAATGTACCATTCGCCAGCAATAAAATAATTTGCTTCATTTTTGTATTTTCACGATGAAAATTAAGTTACTTTGGGTAATGAAATTAAAAAACCGTTCAGCATAATTCTACAAAAAAATTCAGCTACAAATTATAATATGCAAGTGTCAAAACTGTGCAGCGAAATTTTGATATGAGTATTAGGTAGTAATAAAAAATTATTCTCGAAATCACTGCAAAACTCCGTAACAAGGCCTTAAAAGAGGATAAAACAATACTATCACAAAGCTTGAGTTTCAGAGAAGGTGGAAGAATTCGTTTAAATTTATTAAGGTTCTTAAGTTTATAGTAGTCAGATTGAAGGTGATAGGAGAAATGTTTGTTCCAAGAGAGATATTGAACGAAAACAATTCCAAGGTTACAATAATTTTCACATTTGGGAATTACAGCTCCATTAATTTGTCTGTGGTTTAGTTGGCAGAAACATTGTAAATCTCTGTGTGCAAGTAATGTGCTGCTCGTGTTGCATTTTTATTCAGATTGAACTACTATTAAAAAAAATTAACACATTACATCAATAAATTTCAAGGTGCTCAACAATGAGTTTTTTTTATTAATTGCAGTGCTTATGATGTTCACAAAAATAATAAAGACACCAGAGACTTGGTTGCAATTAAAAGAATATTTGCTGTAAAATACAGTTATTTTACATAATGAAATTCCACACATGCTATCTCAAGACTTGAAATGGAAAGGTGTGAAATACAAAAGTAAATAATATATACTGCAGTGACAATAATTCTACTTAACTGTACTATACGTCCGGCTGGAAACAAAAATGCTGCTGCAGTTGAGCAGGAACAGTGCACTACACCATTAAAAAGCAACAGCATGACGGAAGATCTGGATTTTTCTGTAAAAACCTCTGAATAGGTAACACAGTACAGATCTAGAAACATTCAAGAAAATTATAGAAGAAATGCTCAAAGAAGTTGTTTTTAGGTTTCTGTGGCAAGGATAAGTTTCAAGGACCAATTGCACGATAATACATGGACACTGAAGAGTATGAAATAGCTCAATATTTCTTGATTCTTCAAGAAGTGGAGAACAAAGAAGAACTTAAGAAACAATGCCAGTACGTCAATGTGAGAGTGGCGTGTGGTTGCAAGAACACAGAAAACTATTCACTGCTTCACATTTTGGATCAGTTTGCAAATGCAGCAAAACAACAGAATGTGACCCTCTAGTGACAATTATTTTGTACGGGACATTTCTACGAAACGAAACTATCAAATATGGACGAGAAAATAAGAAAGCAGCATATGAAGATTTTCAAAGTAATTATTAGTCCAAGTGGTCTCTTAGCCGACGAAAAAACTATTTTTGGAAGATATTTTGTGTGGTATAGTAGATGTAAAATGCCAGTTTTCTTCAGCAGACTTACGCCTGAAAAATGCAAAAACTCACGGAAAGATAAAATTATTTAAGTGCCTAGATGGAAAAATTGTGCTCAGTAAAAATCACTGTCAATTCTTTCATGTGCTTGGGCCACGGCAGCCGAATGGTCAGACCATTCGCCTCCCACCAAGGCAATCCAGTTTTGATTCCCTGGTGGGGTCGGTCCCCGGATTTCTGCATGTGGGAATCATGCCGGACGACGCCACAGGTCGGCGGGTTTTCTCGAGATCTCCCTTTTCCCTCCGCCACTACATTCTGGCGCTGCTCCTTACTCACCTCATGTCACCCCTCACCAGCGCTGAAGTGCTAGGCTATCAAAACCTTGCTATATAATGTGAATTTATATTTTAAAAATTTTATATGAAGAGAGTTTGATGATATAATCAACCAGCTATTACACTGTTAACATTTTCGCGGAAGTTATAGTCTCGTAGATGACAAAGTTAACGATTAATGAGCGAACAGACATATTCTATTTTTAGAAATGGCTGAAATGGTGATGTTATATGTAACGGCGATTATGTGCGGGGGTGAAATTTTTTAGGGTGGTACAGATTTTAATTTTAACCGAGCAATGATAAAGCATTTGTGCTATGTTGTGTGAAACTATTTTTAATTAGTAGTAATTTGTCTTTCTTCTGTAGTCAATATTTGGATGTACATTTTAACACTCGAGCAAAATATTTTATTGCAGTTCTGAGTACCACTTGGCTAAAAATTTACTTTTTTTTTTTTTTAATTAGATTACAACAAAAACTATTTTAAAACAGTTACCAATTAACACACATTTTCTTTTGTATGACAGTCTAACACTTCCACAAAGTGTTGGAGATTTTCTATTGTACATTTTATAGTTTTGTGATATACTGTATTTATAAAAATAAATACAAGAACTATCGGAATCTAAAATTTCTGTATTTTAACATATTAATTTTAAAATAGTTGATATTGCAATTCTTCAGGTGTGATAAACGTCGTTAACATTGCTGGTTACCGTACACTTTTTTTGGGCTACTCCCATTAGGCCTATATTCCGTTGCTGCTCCGTCATCTTACTTCACCTACATCTACAGCATAATAAAACTGCCATATTTCAAAGAAATAGTAGACGTGACTTTCCTTTACACACAATGTTTAATGTTAAAGTCTTCATAATTGTGTTGGAAAGAAAAAAGAAAGAATTTCTTAATTAATGTATTTTTTAATGTAGTGTTTTTAAAAATTTTAATTACTATCGATTCTTAAAACATGCTCATTACACAGATGAAATATGGGCATTTGAACAGGCCTAATACAAATTTGTGCCAATAGTAGTACTACACAAAAAAAGAAATTGCGTTGGCTTCTTTTAAAAGAAAAATATGCTGTTGAAGTCAATGTCACGTCAGTTCCCAATTAACTTAAACTGGTTTTTTTTTGTTGAAATTCGTTCAATTTACGGCTTCTTATTGAGAAATACATTGGTTAGTTATTTCGTGTTCCTTTGCAAAATGTAGTAACCCCGGTAATGCTTATTGTTTTCCAATAATCTCGATGAATTCATCGCGTGGATCCGTATTTGCTGTTAAGTACCACATAAAAAATTAATTTGTAAAAATTCCATCAAACATGAAATACTGTTTAGTTATACATACTTTAAATTGTGAAAAAAATTACATTTCCGTGTGTTTAGTTGCTTTTATTTAGGTAATATTTATTTTCGCATGGCGTAAATAATGGTTTGGTCATGCTGGCCAAATTTACACATTTAATGCTCGGTGAGTGATAACTACAGTTTTAAAAATGAAACAATTGTTTCATTATTGTATTTTCATGTACGTTGGACACACTCGTACTGCACTAAATTCAACTATAAGTAATGGACATACTTGTACTGGACTCAGTTCTACTATAATTAAGTATCATAAGCATCAAAGTATGCTGATCAATCCTTAGTTAACTTTAGAGTCTATATAGCACACTACAAACTTGAGAAGTTTAGTATAGCTTTGAATATTTAATAATTCTCGATATTTATGCTAAAAACAAATCACCATGCCCCATTATGGTTTATGTTAATGTTTTGTCCTATATGTTATCTTATGGTTAAAAATTCATGTCGGAAACTGACTAGGACACGTCACCTGCGCTGCTCTATCTGCCAGGCCGGGGTTCGGATACAGGCGCAGTGGAAAGGCTGTTGTCTGTCGTTCGCTTCCCTACCCTGACCTTGTGCGGGCTTTTTCATGCCAGAGGGGGTTATGCATATTTTGACTTGCAGTGGAAATTGCCTGGAGCGTCGGTAGACACGCAGATCAGCTTCTCGTTACTTTCTGTTGCGAAGACCAGTTTGACAGGGTAAACTATTGCCCCGTTCTCCTCCGGCCGCTCAGGGCAGTATGTAGCGGGGGTAGCTCCGACAACATGTTTTCCACTTCCTCTTGCTCCCCTTCAACGCTCTTGACAGTGCCTCTGCGACAGTCGTTGCACTTCGTCCCAGATGTCCCGCCTCAAGAGTGTAAAGGCAGAGAGGGGTGGGGTGGCTTGTCTTTCTGCCAAAAGGTTGCTTGCTGCCTGCCAGCCCGCGTGTGTGCCTGAACAACATTCCTTCTCTGTTTCTCTGCTGTGCCAGCCACTTCCAGCATGTCCCCCCCTCCTCCCCCTCGCCCATGAGATACCATCCTAAGATAACATGCTGTGACAGCAGCAAGCTTCCTTTTTTTATCTCCTCGTATGTGTTTGGAAGGGGGGGGGGGAAGAATGACACTCTTGTTTCTTCCTTCCTTTCCTGTGGAATGATAGCTGGTCACCAGCAGTCAAATATCTTTCCCGGGTGGGCGATGGGGAAGGAGGAAAAAGGATAACTATATTATTTTTTTCTTTCTTTCCCCATGAAACGGTAGCTAATCATGAGACGTCAAAATTAACTTATCATACTGATTCCGCCCGCCACCCACGAAGTTTCATTTCTGCCATATGAAATTGCCGACTCTTGTAACCAACAGTTTAAAAGTACATGTGTAAAGGCTAGTAAACTTCTGTCCATCATCAGAAAAGTTTTTAGCCCTCTTGTTGTGTAAACACTGAGGAACACTTTGAACAGGAACGTGGATAAGGACAAACAAAAAAATTTGGATTTTAGCAGCGACAGTTACAACATAGCAAGGGAGGAGGGGAATGGTGGAGAAGAAGAAACGGAAGAGGAGTAATAGTAATGATGGAGAAACCTGGCTGTGAGAACATTCTCTCTCTGCCTCCCACTGTTAACACCCGTCGGTTTACGACTAGAACTTCGCCTTCAACCCTTCCCCCCCCCCCCCTCTTTTATCATTACGGACCGTCGGACTTTTTTTTTCTCTCTACTTCCTACTGTTGACACCCGCCAATTTACAAGTTTAACTTCGCCTACTCACCCCTTCCCCGCAACCGACCACTGGCCTTTTTTTCACGTATTTTTTTTCTATTTTCCGTGTATAGTAAGTACCCCTGAATTTTTTATCAGTTGTTTTGGAATAAAAGTGCGTGCTATACACTAGTAAATACGGTATGATGTACAAAATATATAATTTCAAATGTTATCTTAAACACTAAGTCAAGCATGACACACATGGAACATGAATATAGGACCTGTAAAACTGAATTTATATACTTTGTACCTTACTTCACAGAGGTCACAGTAGCATTTAGTCCACTCCCAATTCAATAACCCTTCATGGTTCCCAAGAATAGGGTTGTTATTTCGGAGTTGTCGTTATTAGAATTTTGACCAATTTTCGGCGATCTCAGGACTCTAAAATGTCAAAATTTACCATTTTTTAACATTGACTTGGCGTTCACTTGTCTTTGGTGCAAAAATTACGTGTTTTTATAAAGTGATACAAGTTTATTTTGAAAAGCAAACACATTATTGTTGAAACTATACCACTGAAGTGGATCTACGACCTTTATTTAGTTCAATATAAATCATAAATGTTGCCAATAACATAAATTCTTGTGACGCAAGTCATTCTGGGATGTTATTTGCAAGAACGCTGCTGTAAAGTTTATTGAAATAGTAACATTTTTCAATAGATAGTCGTATTTTGAATAAATACATACACTGGAAGCGGATATATAACCTTTTTTGGCTAAATATCAAACAAAAATGTCGCTGGTAAAAAAAATATTATATATATATATATATATAGTCACGAAATAAAGGGTGAACAATAGGGAAGGCTTGAATCAAGTGTGCAATGGGGAAAGAATATACAATAAGTGTCGATCAAGAAAGTATTCCATTCTTAAACTGATTCTAGAATATAAACCGTACACACAATTTCACTCGTTTGACTATTAATTGTTGAGAGGTTGGGGGACCGTGAAAAGCATCGCTTTAAACTTGAACACTTAAATGAAATAGATACAAACAAAGAGTTTCACCTGATGTATTACTCTAGACCTAGGGGGCATTTAGTTATCACTTAAAATAAATACACAAACCTCACAAGTTTACAATTACAATGAAAATTTACACAGCAACAATAAAGCTCAAATAATTTTGAAACAATTTCAGGAACAGTTATTAATGTGGCGAAAGTTAAATTTTGACAGTAAAGTAATTATTCCAGAGAAAAAAAGATGAACTGGTTCAGGTTTAATACAAGCCAAATTCAACTAAGACCCTTGTCTCTGGGCTGTCACTGTCTCGTCAACGTTCAACATTATTAAGTCGACATATTGATGATTTTAAAATTCAAGCAACGGCTGAGACTTGACCAACCAAAAGTTGTTTTCGCCGGTACACCTTGAGCTGGCAAATTCAACAAAAGCAAAAACTATTCATCTGAGTAAAAACACTGTTAACTTAACTGTTGGCAACTGAAAATTAACATTGACCACCGGCCTTCTGGTAAGCACTGCATAATCGCCTAGGTATAATTCAGTTAATGAAAATCAATCAAATTATAAATTCTTAACTTAAACACTAGGATGCGTGCCTACATAACTTATAAAATAACATTTAAATTTTTTCAACACCTTCAACTAAGTTAAAATGAACAAGCTAATGACACTAGCTTTGATTACCAGAATAATTTGAATTTATCCAATTCCTACTAAATTAACTACATGATTGGCTACTTATCTTATGTTGCTCGGGGCCGTTCCGCTACAACGACCTTCGTGTGCTTGCCCACACCTGTGCTGTCTTCAGACATCTTAATCAAAAGCCAAGAACAATATAAAAAAAAACCCTGTGAACCTGTGTTGCACCTTTATAAATAGGCTCGAGTTGACCTCACATAGTCTCGACATTTCCATTGCCAACGCCCAAACTTCAAATCGCAAAAAGCATGTGTGTGGAGCAGGGGAGGGGAAGAGGTGGGTTTAGTGTCATAATGTCAAAACAAGACTGTAATCAAGAAGTCTGGAAGGTGTCGGCTGATCTAGCACGTGATGGCCACAGAGGTTGGTAGGAGGAAGGGGGTGAGGGACCACGTACTGGCTGCACCACAAATACGGTTCATGAACGCGTCCAAGGAATGTATTGTAAGCATAACTCATTCAACTACACTGTTCTGGAAAAAAAAACTAGAGCTGAGTGTTGCCCACTTCGACAAGAAGTGCATATACGAACTTTTTGTAGCTCAACATCAAGCATGAATTCATGATAATGAAACATGAATATCACAGGCAACATGAATTAAGTGCCAGCAATGCCTGCGTTTCTAAATTATTTAAGGATATTATCGCAATGTTGTTGATTGAAATAGTAATTTATTTCAGTGTTTTGCAATTCTAGCTCGGCCGGCCCAGCCGTGTGAAAAAAATCTGCTTGTATAAAGATTCTACTCTGTGCACAAGTTTTTTTACGCACTTCACTAATGTGCATGGAGAGGGACTTGATACTCAGTTTCAATTTGTTGACCAACAGTAAACAATTACAAACGTCAAGACGTTGATCATTGTTAGGTAGTAAACGACTTCGGAATGCCATGCTGCAGTACGATTTCTGTCTTGGTGATATTGTTTTCGTCCACTTCCTGGATGATCTCGTACTTCTTCATAAGTTTCAAGAATGTTCTCTTTCGAATAATTTTGTTGAAACCAAAAGTCCGAAATCCAAATCCAATAAAAATACCGAGATCGTCTAAAATCATTCAAAAACATGAACTAAAACGTTACCGAATTAAAAAAAAATCAAAGCACGGGTCATCAACAAACTTTAAAACCAAGAGAAGTCCAGAGAACTGAGCATGGATCAAAATTATAACATCACAGACACAACGCAAGATTACCGTATCCAAGGGCATGAGAATAAACTGTGGCAAAAAAAGTTAGGGCTCGCACGAGGAAAACGGGGTGTGCGAACTGCCTTACTGGAGTGGCGGGCTGGGGAATGGGAAGAGATGCCTGGCCATCACGGCGTGTGCTCAGTTATTGTTATGTGTTGTATAACAATTTTTATAGTTTTTTAAGGTTGTCTATCCATCTATTTACAGTATAACTCTTAGTTTTTTTTTTTTGTGTGCAGCATTAACAGTGATTTTGTTGAGCTTATTTACGGTAATTTAAATGCTTTCCAAAAGCAGGTACTGAAACTAGTACTTTGACTAAAATGTATCACAGTTGATGATTCACGTGAAAATTTATTCATAATGGAAATAATACAAAAAATTTTTGTTTCCCTTGAATCCACTGGAGGATTCTTAACAAAAATGAAGTGTTACATGGATGTATACAGATGAGACATGGCATTCACTTTGAGGTGTAAATTTTGTACAAAATTGCATAGAACATTTAACATGTTTTCATGATCTGTGTGACATGGCCAGCGAGTTCAAATTATGCAGAAAACTTACCTATATTGTTTCCTAAGTGAGTAAAAAAAATTTTTTTGTAATCGTTATTTTCTACTTAATTAAAAAAAACTTCTATACGTGTATACGGGTTCTGAGTTGGTTGCAGATAGACTAATTCTACTTCATATGATTATGACGCAGTTTCCGGTGAGAGTGAGGTAGGAACGGAGCTGCGTCGGAATGCTCTGGGCGCCTCCTGGTAAAGCGTGTAGCCGGGAACACGAGGCTCGATGGGTCGTGGTCTGTTCGTGCCGGCGTGCCCCTCTCTCACCTGGCAAGTCGAAACAGCTGCGGATCGGAAAACACAGGGAGGATCTGGAGAAAACTACACCTTACATGGACACTTATAGGGCAATCCACACCCCCATACCCTAGGGCCTTAAGTGAGCCAGTTCCAAAAGGCGAAACAAAGTAAAACACTGGGCCGGATAGTTGCACACGCACGTTACGAATCTTGCTGGACAAATCAGAGTCCCGAAGCACACCACGTCCCTCTTGTTCCATCCGCTGCGGCCGCTGCTTCCAGACTGCCTTCTTCATGCACTCGAAGAGGGAGGGGGCAGCAAAGCCATGTGTCCTGCACTGGCAGATGGCCGGGATGGCAGGTGTCACACGTTGGTGTCAAGTTCACACATGCCCTGCCACTGTCACTGATCTGCCACACACACTCAAGTATCGCACATCTGCCATTACCAACCAGCGCACACCTGCCACTGACACACTCTGCGTACACCTACTGCGACCAGGTGCAACTCTACCTGGCCTGTGGCCTGGTACGACGACAATTAAAACTGCCTATGTGCAGTTAAGCGCACATATGTTTGTAGAAGTACTTGTAGTTCTTTGTGCCAGCGAGATATTTTTAACAGTGTCAACTGACAAATGTGCAGGTGTTTATGAAGAGGTAATGATTTGAAGTAGTAAAACAACTTGAATCTGAATAAAGAACATAATGAAACAGACTGTAAGCGAGGCTGCAATTGGTACTATAACTGAAAGATTGAATTCTGCCAAGAGTGAAATAAATTGTTTACAAATAACACAAACTTGAAGTGGAACAAAACTAAGTACATGTTCCAATTTTGCAGTGTTGTAAAAACATATTAAAATGTATATTAACACAACATTTATAGTTAAAAATATTTTTATACGCTAATACTCTGTAGTAGGAACAGAACGTTTTTGTGCCTTACATGAATGCCTGCAGCTTAGCTTCGTTGTTGGTGATTGGATGTTTAATTCTTTAATTCCAAGCGTTCTAGCAGCAAATCATAGACGTGAGGTGTCGCAGTTAACACTGTTCTGATTGGCACAGTTAAATCAAATATGACTCTGCAGAAGTCAATAAACATGAGTTAAAGCTGCAGATGTGCACACAGTCAATATACAAAGTCTGAAATAAAATTAAATTATTTTTCATGAAGAAAAGCAGTTTGATACTATCAGGGAACAAAGCTGGAACTTGTCACGAGTTAACACACGACATGCTAAACACACTATTGTATTACCTAAAAATAGTACCTACCTCACAATATACAAATCTATTGGTTTGTATGCTGCATACATTTTTTTATAACCATTTTATCAATTATGGTACATATTCAGGCTAACTCTCCTAAGTAACGAAAGTACAAATGTAATTTTGTAAACATGAAGTAACTGAATAAGCAATCAGATTCTGCTGTGTAATTGGTTGCAGAAGAGTGAATGATGCCTTGACTGGTGAAGACCCTATGCAGACTAATAGCTAGACACCAACAGTTTTAACGAAAACATTTTTACACCATTTTATTTCAATTCATGTCTAACTTGTGACGAGTCCCAGCTTTGTTTACTGATTGTATCAAATTGCTTTAATATATGAAAATAAAATTATTTTATTACTGACGTGGTTTATTTACTGCAGGCATCGTCACACTATCGGAAGGGTATTATGTTTTTGTAGCAACAGAAACCTTTTAAACCTTAAGTGATTGAAACAGTTCTTACCACATAGCAGGTAAGTGAGAGCCACAACTACACATCCACTGCTACTTTACAAATCCTACAATGATACTTTTAGTTGCACGCACTCTACACTTTGAGAGAACATTTGGGAAACTAAGGGTTATATCTGAAAATACAAAGAACCAATTACTATGGGCAAACAGTAGTACAAGGTATTTAAACATAACGGGAACTGATTATTTGTATGTTTCGTAGTTACCGTGTAAGTTTCCCAAATCAACTAATACATATAATTACACTGGAAATAAACATGTTTTTATCGTCATTGCAAATTCCTTATAAATAAAAGTGATACAGAATCAGTTTTTGTTCTGGTTTGTGTTTATCTCATGCCTCAAGATTACAAAAAAAAAGAAGTGTACTTAGTACATTGTAATAAGAGTATGTATAATAATAATTTATTAATTAATTTATTTATTCATTATGTTTAAAGTGCCATCCAACAATCTTGCGACCAATAACAGGATGACACTAAACAAATAACAGATACAAATACAGAAACACAGGATAAACAATTAACAAAGGACATACAAAAGAATACAGACATACAAAACAAAGGACTAGACACTTACAACACACACTGACAGGACAAAATGCAGCAAAACATTTAAAAAAGAGACAGACAGAAATGAGACACTTAATCAACCTTATTTAAAGTCCCAGAATACAATTTTTCTTTCCTTAAAAGGATCAAATTTACAAATATCATTAAAATTGAATATAGTACATCTGTTAAGTTTTAATTTTTAGATAATGCATAGAAAAGATTAAAGTTTCTACTAATACGGTTAGGCACCTTTAAACCTATATTGTTTATAATAGTTTGACAATCAAAATAATATAGAAAGGAGTTAATAAAAAATAGAGCATCATTAACTATCCTACGAGCATGTAAAGTGGTTGTCTTAAAATCAGTAAGAATATCCACATAACTAAAATAATAATAATAATAATAATAATATGAGGGAAAGTAAATAACTTTAATCAATATTTCCGAATGATAATGAACACAAAATATATAAACAAATAAGACATATTCTTGAAGCAAGAGCAAGTAATTAAGAGCTATCTTTAAATGTAGAATCAATGTATGTAGACTGCATGTGTCATGAAAATGTGTAAACATAAAATTTTGAAAAAAAAAAAAAAAAACTACATTTTAAATACTATCACATTACATGCCCTACTTTTATAAAATGTCCCAAACTAATCCACAAAATTTGATGGAAATTATTTAAGACTGAGGGCCCTTTATGGTAAACCACAGGTTACTTCGCAATTAAAATATTGTGCCGCATACCTTACTTTGTGACACCCATCTTAAATTCCAATCTTGGGTTACTTATTAAGTTACATAAATTTTATAATGATAATAGTACTGTAACATATTTACTCGCATAAAGGCCACATCTGCATTATTCAACAGGCGACACAATAATTAGTGACGTACATGATTTGATTAGCAATATTTTTTTTTTTGTGGGTAGAATGCACCGCAGAAATAGGAATTTTTTCTTTCTTTCTTTTCCTCATGCTATAGGTGAATACATTTACATCTTACTTTACACCAAAACAAATCTTAAAGTCGCAGTGGTCACACCCCATTCTTTGGGTCAAAAATTTGGTAAGAAATGTGGCAATAATGCAAGTAAATATGTAATTACAGTATATAATAGGTAGGAAAAGGTTTTCAAAAATGCTTGTTGTAATATTTTTTCTCTCCTAGACTAGAAAGTGCCAAACCTGAAGTCATCAGTGTTTGACTAGAATACCTATATGATTAATGGATAGACCTGGCACCTTAATGACAAGCCTTAAAATAACAAAATCTCGTCCAACTTAGCATTCTCTGTTTGTAAAATAATTGTTAGACCAACATTTGCAATTATAAATTAGATGTTGAAACCAGAGGGGCAGGTTTGTAGATTGCATTCACTAAGCTAAAACAGTTGTAACACTTGGCTGATATGAGTTTCCATCTCACTGGAAAGAAAAATTAGTTTTCACATACAGTATTACGTTCCATATATTTATAATTTAAGGCCTTCAAAATGTCAATGACAAATTTTGCAGTATTTCGTACAAGAAGTTTGTTTTCATGTTGTAGATGTTTCTTACAGATTGGCTGCTATTTTGTTGCATCGTTTGATTGTGTAGAGGCAATAAATTGCAGGAGCTGATTCAATGAAAACACACTGTATTTTGTCCCTCACATCCTAAGAATCTAACTTTTTTTTAACATGTAGGCCCTAATGACATGAAGTCTTCAGGAGTATTGACAACAAGAAAAACCAAGACTGAAATGTCCACAAAAAAAAAACACTTGTTTAGTATAAACAAACAAGTCTGAGGTACTTGCAATTCATTTCACAGACCACCACAGTGTGTGTTTGATATGAAACCTTGCAACCGTGATTCCAGAAAAAAAAAACATAAAATATGCTTAAAGCACTTTACAAGCCTCCGTTGAATACAGGATACAAACTGTAGACACGAGTTTCTTACTTAATTTAAATAAGTAAACAAAATAATGCTTTTGGGTGTTCACTACTAAATCTATATGTTTCCAAGAAAGTTATTATGCCATTTTTTATGTATAAATATAATTATTTTTAATAGAATTGTAAATGTAAGCAATTGCAGATTGTGTGTATACCTATGTAAAATCATTAATATAATGCCAAACATTTTTCTGATATAATATAGATAAAAGTTATTAGTAATAAATGCGTGTACCAACCACAATTTTATGGCTGTACTTGAATTGCAAGTTAAATATACTGTATGTATATTTTTGTGAAACTCTTTACCAATAGAATATTTCCAAGTGAATATTTGCATTTTACTGTACAGTCAACTCTCGATTATACAACGCCGGGAATAACGACCCTCTCGAAGTAAGAACCCTTTTTTCCAGGAACTGTGGAAAATTGAAAAAAGAAAGCCTAAAAAATTTTAATTCAAAGAAAATAGCAGAAAAAGGCATTGCATTATTTTATTATGGCAGTAAATGGTTGCAGTTGTTTCTCGAAAACTGTACTGTTGCACACGGTGTGTTTGTTCTAAACATATACATTGCTGTCCCTTCCTCCCGCGTGACGCGATGGCCAGCCAGCCGGCCCGAACACCCCTTCCCATCCCCCGGCCGGTCAGCGACCCACCTGCCTGTTTCTCACCACCGGCCAACCATTCCAATAGTTTGCTCACCTCTTCTTCGTCATGTGCACGCCGTAACTTTTTGCCACCGATTTCTCGTGCCCTTGAACACGTAGGTAGGCTGTCTTTGTGCCTGTGATATTACGATTATACGTCATGTTTATTTAAGCTTTATTATGTTTTCCATTTTGTTAACTAAATGCTATTAAATATAATTACTATCATGTCATTTAATAATATAGACACAATAATGTTTATAAATCATTCTTTTAACAAGTGAAAGCAAGACAGTTCATAATTGACACTACCAAACATCTGGTGCATGTCTCAGATATGCGTGGCATCCAGTAGTACGACACTCGACAACAACGCGTGTGGTGTGAGTCACTAGCCCACACGTGAGCTCGCGCCTGCACACACGCACACACAGTCGGCTTGACCGCAAATGCATCTGTGGATACATTTGTATACGTTGATGAAAAGAAAATATGAAACAGCATTGTGTAGGTTTAAAGTTGTTATGTGAACATGTTACCCCAGTTTATTAACAATGGTCAACATCTTGATGTTTGTAATTATTTACTGTTGGTGAGCAAATTGAAACAGAGTATCAAATCCCTCTCCATGCACATTGGTGAAGTGTGTAAAAAACTCGAGCACAGAGTAGATTAATTGTGCAAAAAGATTATTTTAATATGGCCGGCCAAGCTAGAGAAGCGAAAGATTAAACTGTAAAACAAAGGGAGTAGTGTTATCTTCACGTCCCATCTGCTGAGAGAGCATCAGGAGCTGTCACTATGTAGTGGACAAAAGTGGCACAAGTGACGTAGGTTAGAACGTCGTGTATGTTGTTTTTGAACTAACCAGTTTCCGTATAGGTCCTTTCACACACTAGTGTGTTTGTGTGTGTGGTTGCTCGCTGCCAAGACAAGGTCCCAGGACGCAAACTGCTTTCTCAAAACGTGTGTTTGGGTCTAATATGTTAAAGAAAAGTCTTAGATGTCAACCATGACATATGTGCCTATTGAAATAAATTACAATTTCAATCTACAACATTGCGATAGTACATTGTAAATAGTTTCGAAACGCTGACATTGCTAGCACTTAATTTACATTGCCTACGATACTCATGTTTCATTATCATGAATTCATGCTTGATGTTAAGCTACAGAAAGGCCGTATATGAACGTCCAGAGTATCATACATTCAAAATACGTCCTTTTATTGAAAAATATTACTACTTCAATAAACTTTATAGTGGTTTTCTTGCAAATAACTTCCAAAAACAGTCATTGCGGTCGCAAGAATCTACATTTGCCAGCGATGTCTTTGCTTAATTTTTTTAGCCAAAGAAAGGTCATATATCCACTTCCATTGTATCTATCTATTCAAAATACTTCACTCTACTGAAAAAATATTTCTATTTCAATAAACTTTATCACGGCATTCTTGAAAATTTCATCCCAAAATGGACGTTGCGGGTGCAAGAATTTACGTTATCGGCAACGTTTAAGATTTATATTGAAGTGAACAAAGGTCATAGATCCACTTATATGGCATGATAAAAACACGTAATTTTTGCGCCAAAGACAAGTGAACACCTATTCAATGGTAAAAACTGTTATGTCGACATTTTAGAGGTCGGGAATAGCCGAAAATGTGTAAAAATTCTAATAACGACCCCTTTGAAATAATGACCCTATTGCCGGGAACCATGAAGGGTTGTTAAATCGGGAGTTGACTGTATATGGTTATCTAGGCCCAATGTATCCATCTAACAAAAAAATAAAATAAATAAATATTGTAGGAGGAGGATACCCGAAGTCCAGGATATCACACACCGAATGCAGACTTCATTTTATGAGTTGGAGCCCGTGGGCAATACGCATTACCCGAAGGATGACATGAAATGAGACCCTGCGATGGAGAAGCACCAGAATGAGAGAGCAGGGGAAACTGGAGATCCCTGAGAAAACCTGCCGGCCAGCAACATTGTCCGGCACGATTCCCACATGCGAAAATCAAGGGATAGAACCCGGATCACCTTGGTGATAGGAGAGTGTTTTGATCACTTGGCCATCGTGGTCCCAAACATAAAAATAAGGAAACTAATTGTCCAAATGTGCTTCTATACAATAAAAATAAAATAGTAAAGCCTATCTCACACCATATTTTGCTATTCTCTATCATAATAATTCTGTATGTAATACAGGATGTTCATAAATTATCTTTACAACTTTAGACTTTAATAACTTTAAAATTATACAAGACTAGCAGTCCCCCGCGGCTTTGCTCGCGAGTATTATTCGTAGCTAATAATATTTACTTTAATTGAGAAACCTCTTTGTACACAAGATTGGTACTTTAGTCATCAAGTGTTAGAATGTCCATGCGGCTAGTTGAACTAATTCTGCAGCAGGATAATTAGCTATAGCTGTCCACGTAAAAATCAGTCTTAAGTTTGTCCCTGCCAGTAACAGCGACTACTCCTGGGCCTTATTTATAGCACTGCCTATTTGACGCTGTGGGGTGATTACAGACACCTAAGGTAAGAGGTTAATCGAATGAGAAACATCTGTTTATCCTGTGCACAATCATTGGTGATGGTGCCCTCAATTATATATTTTCAAAATATTCACTTTAACTTTATTGACATTACAAAGTTTCAGAGGGTAAAGGTTTCGCGGAAACGTATTTGGTGCCCCAAACTTGAGATTAGTGAGATGATATATCGTCGGTTTACTGCTAAAAGTGACAAAGTCAAAATGAAATAAAATTATAAAAATGCTAGGAACATGTATATGTTGTTCACGAACAATTGCCCAAGTTTAAAGTCTATTCGTCGTTTCGTTCTGTTGTGTCACAGTATAGTAGCATACCACATTTTTGTTAATATCTACAATTTAATACTGTTTTTAAACGGAATAGCATTTATGACTTAATCAGTTTTGGCAGTATACCGACGATATGTCAGCTGATATTGTGTAGAGGAACATAAGTGGAAAGCGAACTGCAATTTTACCCCTTTTAAAGACTACATGTAAATTGCACTAATTCGATCTGCCTTGTAGTTTTTGTGTGTAAGAATTGAACGTTTGCACGCAGCTTTTAACGGAATTCGAGCCCAGAACCTCCCGGAATTTATACCTGAGTGACAAACAACTGCATCATGTAACGTCGAAATGACTCATGAAAATAAAATTTGTTGAAAAAATAAATAAAATATCTGTGTCCTGGGCTCATAGAGGTTGTACAACACCACGTCTCGATAGGTTACTGTAGTGAAACTCCTGTATAAGTTGTTTCTCGCTGTTCGTTCCTGCTTTTCGGATCGTCTGCCTTGATTATTGACCAACTAAGTTTTATTCTTAATAATCACGTTTCTTATAAAAAAAAAATTCCATACATATTTTTTAAAATATTTACGTAAGCATCACTCTGACGTGAAGAACACCTCAATATCGCTACTGGTTAGATAGATATCGTGGGTTAATGGAAAACAAATTTTGTGCTTTTTCACCCTTTTGGGTGTCGAATTTCGAAATATTTTTAATTTATGTCTTAGACATTTGTATAATTATCCAACTGAAATGTAAATCACATCGCTAGCCCGTTCAGTCGAATCAAAATCGATCATTCATTAAAAAAAAAAAAACACATCACCCCTGCACAGTATTGAGAAATCGAATTTCGAAAAATCTGAAAACAGTTTTGCGATAATTTCTGTAATCATCATCATGAAGCAAAAATTAATTGTATATCTCGACGGGTTCGATAGATATCGAGGATTTATCTAAAACACGTTCAAGGCCTTTTCACCACTTAAGAGAGTAAATTTCGAAAAACCCTTTAATCACGTTTTAGAATACTTTATTGGTATCTCGTAGACGTAAAAAACACAACATTAGCCCGCTGGATTCAAGATATATCGATGAATAATTGAAAACGCTTTTCACCCCTTTTCACGTCCTTAGGTGGCAAATTTCGAAAATTCCTAATATTACTTTTTAGGTATTTAAATAAGCATCAATCCTAAACAAAAATCACGTCTCTATATAAAAAAACTATGGGATCAATATACATCGAATGTGAGTCGATAACTCATATTACCCCATATTTAACCAGTTTAGGGCCGAATTCGGAAAATATATTTTAAGTGGTACTTGGGATATTTATAAAAGCACCAATTTAAAGCAAAGAGTACATCGATATTTCGATTGATTCGATAGATATGGAAGGATAATCGAAAACACATTTCACGTATTTTCACCCCTTTAAATAACGAATTTCGAAACGTCTTTTGAGTCCTGCCATAGACATTTGTAAAAGTAACCAATTAAAGTTAAAATCACGACGATAGCCAATTGTGTTTCAAAGATAAAGACGATTCATTAAAAACACATTTTGCCCCATTTTACTGCCTAGGGGTCTAATTTCAAAGAAAACCTTAAACTACTTTTTGGGTATTTACATAAGCAATATTTTGAAGTGAATATCAACTCTCTATCCCGAAGGGTTCGATAGATATCGAAAGTTGATTGGAAACACATTTAAGGTCTTTTCAGCCCCTTAAATGTTGAACTTCGAAAAATCCTTAAAATGGCCAAAATGCATTTTTACGAGTTTCCTATTAAAGTAAAAATCACGATGATAGGCCGTCGGGTTCGAGCTCTATCGACGTTTCTTCGGAAACACATTTCGCCCCTTTTCACCCCTTTAGAGGTCGAATTTCGAAAAATCCCTTCTTAGTGCTCGCCTACGACCTGAGGGGAACCCCCACAAAAAATTTCACGATTCTAGGTTCAGCGGTTTGGGCTGCAGTTTGATATGTCAGTCAGTCAGTCAGTCAAACAGTCAGCTTTCATTTTTATATATATAGATAACAATAAACTGTTTTTAACATGTGACAAGGTAACTCGTAAAAGTTTTTTTTCCTTATTGATACGCGTCAGTGTGTGCACCCCTAGTGGACGAATAATGTACAGTCGGTATTCAATTTCTCTCTATGTATGCTCCAACATCTCCACAGTGACATGTTGAAATGTATTACAAATTCATGTCTTCAAGTACTGGATGTCTGTTACCTTGGTTCAGTATACCAGATCTTTTACAAAACCCCATAGGAAGAAGTCAAGTGGGGTAATGTTAGACAATAGCAGGGTCATCGTATCTGACCATATCGTCCAATCCACCTGTTTGGAAACATTTCACCCGGAAAATGACGCCAGTTTGCAGATGGTCCCGTTGTGGCACAGCAAACTCTTGCAAGATGTTCAAGTAAACACTACTTGTGGCTGTGTACTCGATGATAAAGAATGGACCAATGATAAGTCCGCACCACACATTGATTTTGGGACTGTCTTTTTCCATTTTCCATTTCACGTGTAACACGAGGGTCTGATCCCCAAAATACAGTAAACATTATGACGATTCAGTTTGCCTGACACATGAAAATTGACTCATCGGTGAAACAAATATTTTTCAAAAAGTTATTATTTGCATTAGTCTTGACAAGGAACGTAAAAAAAAATTTGAGTTATCTTGCCCCATTTTGAAAACCGTATGCTGTTATCTGGTATAGATTTAAAGTTATTAAATCTAAAGTTGTAAAGATAATGTATGGACAGACACCCTGTATGTCATCCACTACCTCATCTCATGTTCTTTAATGCTAGTTAAATGTAAATACCATGCAATATGTTGTATTTATTATGAATATCAATTACAGGCAGTCAACAAAAATGGTTTGATTTTTAACCAAACTTAGTGGTATTTCTTTTTAAAATTGTCAGTGTCTTCAAGCTTAAAATATACAAGCAATGTGCAAAGTAAACTTTATAACTATAAAAAACTAGCTCCATATAAACATTTATTCAAACAAAGTATATTAAATACATCTGTTAACTAAGTTACTGTACTATGAAACTTAGCATACAGCCCTAACTGAGAACAGAAAAAAAAAATGTTTAATAATATTTACTGAATTATTTTCATACGACAGGCATAGGCGCAGTGTGTTAATTTTTAAGGCTTACTTTTCTTCTGAAGTGAAAAATGATAATAATAAAGGGGAAAATAATAATAATAATAAAATATTTGGTGGAAGTACAGAAGAATGTTTTATACAACCATGCCAATAACACTTCTAACAAAACACTTTTAAATAAGATTTACCTGTGAGGACAAACACAAACAAGTGTAGTTTACAATCATGTATTTTTCACAGCAAGATTTTAAGTCTTCTGATGAAGAAAAAACAATATTCAAAAAAGTTTGTGACCATGATAAATGTTTAGCCAATCTGTTGTGTCACAAGAAGTTTACTTTGGAAAATTGATATTTCACTGCACATCCAGTGCACTTCCAGAATCCCTGAACCTCACTATTTAAAATATACTGGGTCACTGAAATAGGTACGCAATGCACGACTGGTGACAAAGTTGATCTACTCAAATTTATAAAACATAGGGATAACTGGTTGATATTTTAGCCTACACTGAAGAATGTGTATGAAAGTACTGGATAAAAGAGTTCCATGCTACATATTTACTGGTTTGAGCTGCACACTCACTTTTCTGTCAGGCACGAGTCGCCTAACAAATCCAGCCTTTGAACAAAGCAAAGCATTTTTCATATCTAATACCAATCTAAACTAATTTAAACTAACCGAAACTAACTGTCACTGACGAATGAAAAAAAAGAGAGGAAAGGAAGCCTGCACAGGATGGATGCACTGACAAAAATTAACAGCCAATAGGGAGACACTATTACTAGAGTTCACAGCCGCTTTAAGTTTTCAATAGAAATTTAACTGAATGGTAATGTTACTGCTTCAAAATTTCAACATGTGCCATCCTAGGAATACGTTTCTCAAAACAATGTACAATATTTTTCAAGCAAGAAAACAGAACAAGCATTTAGGCAGGTGACGTTATAATTTTTTTCCGGTAAATTTAACTGTACGTTTCTAACGTAAACAATACAAATAAATGCTGTAAGCTCAGTGGTGAATGTAAATATTGTTTGTCAGTACAGTTCGAGGCTGCCACAATTGGACTGTTCTAACGACAAGAAATTAACAATAAATATGTGAACAATGGAACAGCAATGTATTAGAACCACATCTATATTTATTACTGTGAATTAGGCCTAGACATTATTGGTTAAAAATTTTAACTTCATTTGAATAACTTTTTAAGTCTAAATACAAGCATCGAAAATTGTCTATGCGACACTGAAAGAACATTCAGTATGAAACATTACACTAAACTTGAGGGTACAAATATATGGTAGTCCAAAATAATTTTATACATCCATCTAACCAGTTCTTGTCATAGCTACAAGTAAAACTTAATAGTACTTGTCTTCATTCTCAGCACTGACATCTATTTTTAGACATTGAAGATAAGGCATGTTTCTGATAAACATGAAAATTAATAGTAACTGTGATGCAGGTGGGACACGTGTAATCTGTTAGAGAGGGCCCAGGGGTAGGGCGACAGAATTCTTACCCTGGGTGACTGACCTGCCTCCGGGGCGACATCCACCGTCTCCCTCATCGGACTCTCCCCATCATGCAATGAATGCAGTGTGGGAATCTAGTGCTGCACTGGAGGTTGTGTTCCTGTAGATGGTGAAACCGAAGGAGGATGGGAGGATGATGCAACAATGGGGGTGTTGATCTCCCGGATGAGAGCACGTAGGTGCCGAGGTAGGAAGTTGTGTTGGAGGGCGGGCAATGGGCGAGGAAGGGGTTGAGACGATAGCCGGGGTAGAAGAGAGGGTGAGGAGGAATGAGTGAGTGATTCTGGTCAGCACTTAGCACCAGAATGAAAGGGTGGGGGAAATTAGAGATAGCAATACACTTGAGGGACAGAAAACAAATGGCAGTCCTCAACACTGCCGCCACTGCAAACTTCATCCGTACTTCGTTAGAACAGGGCAAGATCACGCCTCGAGTCGAACCAGTACATATGGCACAGGAAGGGACGGAACTTCAGGTGGCAGGGAAAGTTACCTTACCTGTTCAAATTGGAGACCATAAATTAAACATTACCTTCATCGCCGCAGACTGCCTTGTAAAGGAGGTAATCCTGGGACATCATCATCGGATGCGGACAAGAGCGAATCTACTGGGGGGACCCAGCACCGACCGTCAATTACCTAGAGACACCATACCAGCTCTAACCTACCGCAGCCAATCGACAGCAAAACTTAAACCACCAAGTCAGGCCAGAACAAGTAAACAATATGGCAAACATTCCTAAGGAGAAGCACAGAGTATCAGGCTACCAAGAATACACGAAACACGACAGGCACTAACGAAGATGTGGTACAAGCAACTGCCACCACTCTCGAACGGTAACACTTCGCCGGCGAGCAATGTTGGGATCTCGATATAAACAAGAAGGTGCAAGCCGAACCCCAAACCTGCAGAGACAAGGGAGGCTACATATGGGCACAAAATGAAAGTGACGGACCCAAATGGAAACTTTGGGTGCCATCCACGTCACGAAGTAATCTATGTGCCTACTACCACGACAACCCTCAAGCAGGCCACCCAGGAACTGCTGAAACCCTGAGACAGATACTAGAGAGATTCACCTGGAATGGCATATGCCGTGGCGTTAAGGACTATGTCTCTAAGTGCTTACCCTGTGCCACCACGAAGGCACATGGGAAAACACAATCCGCACCACACCCACGACGACCTACCACATCGTAGCACACGGTCGCCTTTGATTTGATGGGGCCATCCCACCTCACATCGCCGGAAGAGATACTTGCTGGTTGCCACTGATCTCTTCTCCAGATGGGTAGAAACCTATCCTCTGCCGAATGCTGAAACAACTACCATCGTACACAAATTGGACGAAGAATTTTTCCTGAGATGGGGATACCCGAAAGCCATTCTGACCGACAATGGTGTCCAATTCTGAGTGGGAAAATGGGCCGCTGCCACCCGCAGATGGGTTACTGAAACCTGGACCACACCTGGATACCACCCACGAAGGAATCCGACAGAGCGCAACCCACGAAGGAATCCGACAGAGCGCCGGAACCAAAAAATAAAGAATGGCCTATGGTTTATAATGCAACAGAATCACCTGAACTGGGACTCATACATTCCCAAAATCCTCTTCACCCTTCGCTGCCGTCGTAACGACACAACCAGGGCGACCTCAAGTGAGTTGCTATTTGAAAGAACCATCTCCCGCCCACGTGAATGGGAAGCGAAACCCACAGACATCCCTACAGCGGAGGAAGTCCGCAAGAACGCCAACGAATGGAGCAAAAGTGCAACTGACAGACAACAATGCTACCTGCAGAAGAAAACGCCCAAATCTAACTCCAGGCCAGCACAGGCCACAGAAAGTGGCTACGTATATACGCGCAGCCACCCGCTCAGAAACAAAGCCACCCATTTTCATGCAGGGTTTTACCCTAAGTGGGAAGGACCCCAAGAAGTGTTCGAGCAGAGAGGTAACACTCTTTGGGTGCGAGATGACTGGGGAAAGATAACCAAAGTGAGCATCACTGACACCAAACCAGCCCCAGCTCCACCTAGCTTTCCCAGCTCGAACCAGGCAAACCGAACTCCATTCACCAAACAAGAGGGAGTAAGCATGGACCCTCCTCCACGCCAAGAGCATTAGGCGCACTCTAGCTTCGTGAGTAACAATTCCAAGATGGAGCCTCGTGCCTTTCCAATTTCCGT
Source organism: Medauroidea extradentata (assembly GCA_003012365.1). Classification (NCBI taxonomy): domain Eukaryota; kingdom Metazoa; phylum Arthropoda; class Insecta; order Phasmatodea; family Phasmatidae; genus Medauroidea; species Medauroidea extradentata. The sequence goes on along the minus strand of PNEQ01003175.1, from coordinate 33,414 downwards.
GGGGCGGTTTCCGACATAAACTCCCGGTCTCATATGGTGCAATAATAAATGAAAGGGTGTGTTCCCTTTTACCCCGTACACGATTACTAGGTTCCTCTTACTCCCCGAACTCGCCCTGAGGCATCAGGAGTGGGTAGAGAGGGGGGAAAGCTGCCTATGGTGCACTTACCAGTTCGCAGTCAGCTAAAGGTTGCAGGTAGTGAACAGGTTTTTGGTGCGGGTTGGATGGGAGAGCTGCCTATGGCGCACTTACCAGTTCGCAGTCAGCTTAAAGGTAGAGAGATAGGAGGCTGCCAATGGCGCACTTACCAGTTTGCAGTCAGCACTAGGTAGAAGGAGGTAGGAATAGTAGGCGGAATGCCCAGGGAAGACTCGGTGGGAGTCTGAGCCCTAGACTACTAACTTGTGGACGAAAGCTCGCCCTTTATATACCGCAGAAGGGGGTGGATGTCCTGTTAGCAGGTGGTGCTGTGGTCGTCTGCTGCTGCAGGCGTGCCACTCCAACACTCGCACATTTCTCACAAAAACATAAACTATCTTTGCTGCAACCTAACTTTCCCCACGATACATGGAATATTCCTGTGTTGCCGAAAATTTAAATAAAGCCATATTATATGCTTGGATCAACACACTGCATCAAAATATTCATATACTGTACTAAGTATACATAAACATATCTCTAAATTATTGGATTTGACTCTGGCATCTTGTTTGTTTACAGTTTTGCCGACTCGTGTTTTTCAATGTCTCTCGTGGCTTTATATTTCCTATTTGCAGGTTTACAAAGGTAAGTTATTATTATTTTAATTACTATACAACATCTTTAAAGCAGTATACGACAACATGGGGCATAATATTAATAAAACTGTCCCTTCAACAAATAGGCCGGTAGGCCTAACCCTACTGTATACACAAAAATGTGGGACGAGCGTAGAAATAATCTAATCGCAGGTACGGGGTGCGTCAACTAGGCACAAGCTCCACTATCCATGCCTATACCACACCTTCGAAGGATGAATAACCAAGTGACAAAAGAGGTCCAACGGCCTGACTCCTCTCTGAGCTTCGAGCCCCGGTACATGCAGGAAGCCGCCCCAACCTTTGTTGGGCGACATCCACCCTGCTCCTGGTCGGCCAGTCCAGACCAGGAGAACACGGCAGCCTCGCGTACAGCACCGCCCGTTCAAATGCAGCTACTGCTGCCCATTCAGATACCGCTACCCAGCAAAACACCTTCCTTTTCCCAGGCTGAGAGGAAATACGTTACACTGCCGTGACGTATCCAGCCATGGAAAACCTGCAAGGGCCACCAGGGCAACAAAATGGATGCTACCAAGAGACCTCGTGGCGTAAATCACCACAGACGTGGACACCACCAGCCCAGCAGGACAACAGAGAAATAGACACTGTTGCTGATGACGGATGCCGCAGCCGTTCGCTGAACCGTCATCCAACCCGCTGAGTGCATCCACGCAAGTGCTATACCAGTGAGTACCCAACCAGTGCGACGGGTCAGGTTAGCTTTGTTGTGGGTACCGTAGTGATAATTTAGGTTCAGTTAGTGTTACAATCCCTTTTTTTAGTGTTAAATTGAAAGCAGAGCATCTCCGGGGATGCCAGAAAGAAGACAGTGCTACGTCACCGCATCATTCTGCAAGTAAGTATTTAAGTTTTTGCTAAGCAAGAGAAATGTGTGATTTCTGTTTGTGGTTGTGTGTCTCATTTTACCCTAGCAACAATACGCTGGCAGTAGTTCAGTTGCGGAGCTCCAACAGGATTTGAACATGACACTTACCTTTCAGCCACAGCAATAAATTGGCATAGCTTAACAATTATTTTGGAATAGCAGACACCTAAGTATGTCAGTAAATCTTTGAGCCCAGAAATTTACCTGTTTGTTTTGTTGTATCTAGTATCTGCCCCGAGATACATCCCCTGTTATGCAACAAAGTCCAAGCCAGGTAAAGGTCACGAGTAATTTCTCTGACGAGGAACCAGTAAGCAAGTGAGCAGTTCATGTAAGAAATCACTATGTAGTTGTTTTAGCAGGAGTTAAGTCATTTCAGTACTTGGTATTGTGTTGTCTTTTCTTGCCACAATACGATGGCTGTAGTTCAGTTGAGTAGTATACACTAAGAATTGACCCAACACATCCCCTGATACCATTGCTAATGACGAGAGCTAATCAACTAATGTAAGAGCAGGAAATTCTATACCACTTGTATATATTAGCCAGTAAATACCTGCAAATACAACTCTGTTCTTTCATGTACAAAGTAAGATGTGTGTAAATCTAGCCAGTTTTTCCAAATGCAGCAACAATGTGAGCCTGCAAAATATAGACTATGGACACGAGGAATACCTCTCAGAACAGGACGAAGAGCTGTTATTGTAAATTGTATTAACCAGTGTGAAATGTGTTGTATTGTTGACCAGAGTCTAACCCTGTCGTATTTTAAATTGAAGATTTTATGTAACGAGTGTATCACACGATTTTGGTGCCTTTCGAATTTAAGTAAAGCCAACAACACGTCAATAATTTACCAATACGTAAAATAGCACTAGTTACTGTCATATTTTTATTGAATCTCCTTCCCCAAGATAGCTAGCTTTGCATTGGAGAGTTCAATACGTCAATACAGGGCACCGCATGTGCACCTTAGGCTGAGGGTCATCTCCGAAAGCAAGAGGCTAGGCGAAGAGAGGACATCCACTTTCAGAAGGAGATGAGAACTTCAAGAATCTACACCCAAAGAACATGGAGCAGAACAGTCTGGACGAGGCGTCTGCTGTTCGAGCAGGGGAGTTTGACGCATGCTCGCAGCATCTTGTGCTGTGAAGCCGCCGCCTCATCCTGCCCGTTCCATATTCCTGCACCTAATGTTAATCCTTTCTACCCTAGTTACTCCCGCACACATCAGTGCACTCCAACCTGACAACTAGTATTTTATATTAAAGCCTACCTAACCCTTCCTTAGTTATCCTTCATTCAGATAACCCTGGGCAGGGTTGGTTAACGTATTTTTTCCTACGAGACATCATGCCGCATGTAGGCACGCCACCCGCAGCACAGGAAAACAACAGGAGAGGGAGGAACCACCCCCTCGCATCCACGCCGTCTCTCATTAGGCGAGCGGCCGGCCAATCACCACAGACCGCCCCAAGAAGGGTATAAAAGAGGGAGCACGAGCCGCCAAAGTCAGTTGCCATCTGATTGGCACTCAATCTGTAGCAGTACACCTGCTACAACGGAAAGGTTCAGTTCTGCTGAGCTGATAATTACCCAATTTACTCATCTAGGCTTAAGGCCTTCATTACAACACTCCTTTAAGACTTAACCAAAACCTCAATTCGTGTAAACCCAGGGCAAGAAAGTTAAATAAGCTAATACATGCTTATAGCTATTAGTGACAACAGTTTATTTTGTACCATTCTTGAGCAAGAAAAGAAAATCCAGTAAATTTAAGAACAGCTCCAGGCCCGGAAGATCAGCGACCGCCGGATCCCTTACAGAAGCGCCCATCACGACTGTGAGAGCCTTCTACGCCAGCTGTCCAGCTTCGCCGATCAAGAGCCACTTTCCGAGGTGTCGTCACCTGAATCAACGACTCTTCCCACGGAAGCTAGTGCTCTTTTGCTTCGCCGATCAAGAGCCACTTTCCGAGGTGTCGTCACCTGAATCAACGACTCTTCCCACGGAAGCTAGTGCTCTTTTGCTACTTCCTAAACACCCTTCACGATATTTAGGCACAGGGTGTTCCAGTTTCCATTGTTGGCGTATGCCAATAAACCACGCAGCAATATCATACCTATATTTTCTTCACTCGCTATACTTTCCGTTGTTGACAAACCCATCCAACTGCTAGACACCTGTAATCCCTGCATCCTATAGGATCGCCACAGGAGTTTGATACAGTAGAACTCGGTTATGTTTCTCAAGGGACTGAAAAAATATTTACATTATAAATGGAAAAACAATATAACAGGGTAATTTCCTATTGCCAAGGAGCTTGAGGGACCAAATGAAGGCAGCATTATAACCAGGAAAACATTATAAGTGGGAACACTATAACAGGGTTCTACTGTATCGTGTCGTCGTAAGTATCCTACGACTGGGAGGAGGTGTAAGCTGTGCGCATTCCAAGTTTTCCTCATTATGCCCTCTGGAGGTAGCACGACTACAATGTGCTTTTTCCGAGCGGTGTCGGGTTTTGTCTTGTCTGGGAGAGATGAAAAGGCATAGGGACGTACTGAGGTGCATTTTTAGCGCTCCTCTACATGTCCGCCTGCCCAGCGCTAACGCTAGATAAGCCGCATTAAGGCTTTGCATGCCACATCAGGCGATCCTACGGAATACCGGACATCAACTATCAGCTCGCCATACCGCTTTACCTTCGTCCGCGCTTCAGTCAGGCTATGCCTAAGAGGTCAGGAAGGAAGTTGAGAGCCAGACAAGAGTTCGCCAAGCTTGTACAGAGGGCATTGGAAGTTAGGGGTCCTGAGACAGGGGTGTACTGGATCCAGACGGAAGTTTCCACCGCCGCCGCCGGATCAACTTCCCTTAGCACCCCATCCTCTTTACCAGTCTCCGTCTCAACCCAATCCTCGCCTTGTGAACCCCCTTCGACGCAACTCCTAACCTCAGCACTGTCGTGCTCTCCCGTCCAGGGGATCAGTACCCCCATTGTTGCCACTTCCTCCCATCCACCTTCGGCTACACCTGCTGTAGAAGCACAACCTCCAGTGCAGCGCTAGTTTCCCTCGCTGTAATATCCTTATGACGTGGGGAGAGTCCAACGAGGAAGACGGCAGTCAACGTTTGGGACAGCATTATGAGAAAGTACGCTACCGCCCTGCCATCGCACCCTCACTGACAGACTACCCGATCCACCACCAAACATCAAGCGTGAGGGTTGTAATACATTTTGGGCTGAATTTGAACCATCCAATATGCATAAAGTTTAGGGATTCAGTCATCTCTGGTGTAAAAAAAAATACACTTTTTCAATTAAATACAAATAATTTTAATAGCCAGATGCCTCCGTAAAAAAATTATACTCTAAGAATTAAATCTTATTTCTTCTCATCATAGAAAAATGTCATAAACACAGTGAAATGACCATTTCCATTAGAGTGGGGAAACCATAAGACTTGTTAATGAAAAGTTAACATCTTATTTGAGATTTTATTATACAGCTGTTTTAAGTCATTGACATTATTGAAAACCCTATGAGCTAAGAAGTGTGTGGCAGTGTGGCTGGCTATGCATATGTGATACATCCTGTTCACCTGGGCAAAGCATACACATCGCAACAGAACAGCTTGTATTATTTATGCGAAAGTATATTGCAACAATTAAATTTTTTCTGTGTAGCAGTTCAGTCTACAGTATTTTCTGTGGTAATTGCGCATAAACTGTTGCAGCGTGTCGTCATTATAGGATTTTAAGAGATACCAATAAATAAACGTATTTGTTAAAGAACAAACATTTCAAAAAGTGTCTATTTTTTTTAAAACCAGTATGCCTATTAGGAACGTGAATTTCGAGCCCCTCAAAAGAACTAAAAACTGACTTTTCTAAGGTACCGTTATGTATAAAATAATGACTGGATTACTCGCCACTTAAAGTCTTACGACTATAGGAAAAATTGTAAAACTATGTCACTCCGCACCAGTTTAATACTCTGCACTGTAGATAGTGGCAAAGTGGTTCTCGGCATGTTGCCTACAATCGCTCTTATCGCGCTACTGTTGAGGCTACATAAAACAAAAACCTTATCAGCCCACATGCAGCATACAACGATGGGACTACGTAGTTGTATTTGTGTCATATGCTGCTTTATGCCGCAGCACATCCACATGCCTCACATACAGAGTAATCAGTAATACAGCCGCAGTTGTCAAGGTCAAGTACTGTCCGGAGCTGAGGAGATGGCAATGCTCAGGAATGTGGCGAGGGTGGCAACAAGCGGAGGGCTGTGGGGCCTTAACCACCGCCCTACCACTCCGCCTTGTCTTCTCCTCAACTCCCTACAGTAGATAGGTACTGTCTGAGCTCAATTCGAATGCATACAATCTGATGTGAAGGTAGAGGAAAAAATAAATATGAGATAACGGCAGATTTTTTTTTTTCTTTTTTGCTTCTTTTAGAGTCTGAGTGCCTTCCCCCGTGAAATAATGAAGGGAAAAAAAAAAGAAAAGTGTCATTTCTTCAACCCCATCCCCCCCAAATCGCCATCACCAGTTTAGAAACAAAGACTATGGCTGGGAGAGAGTGGGAGAGGAAAGACAAACATGAGCATGAGGCTCTGCTTTGCAGCCAGACAGGATGCAAATTGCACATGACTGTTGAACAGTTAGGGGTTTTGGGGACGGTTTGGCTGCAGCTACGATGTTCACTAGACAAGGCACTGCAGTTTATGCGCACACACACAAAATCAATCTGAGGTGGAGGAAGAGGAAGTAATGGGTATTAGCTGGCAAGGTCAGTCAGGAGAGGTGTTATATATTTTAATAGGTGATTCAGAATAAAATGAGCACTCAAAAAAGCCCTGCTAAAGTTCTGTTTTCAGCCAATTCGTACCTTTCCGCGCCTAACGGCTAACGAAGGGAAATGTCTAACCACTCTGGACACTGATAAATAACTTTATTAATTATACAAAATACAAGTAAGTGTAACTCAGTTGATTTTATTGTAGTATTATTGTATTTAATTTAGAAAATACACGGAACTATATTCGGCAAATTGCTGCCAACCATACAAGCAGTAAGGGGACTATTGTTAATGTTGAATAATATTCAGTAACGGCTAGTGATATTTTTTAAAGGTAAAATACTTAGTGTTCACTTTATTCCAAACGACCTATACCAGTGTTTCTTACAGTACAGCACTCGCCAAGGAAAATGCAACATGGATGACCAACAAGTGGAAGAAATATATTTTTCAGCAGATTTTCCTTAAATATTTTACTTTTTTGACCTGAATTTTTCTTGGTTCCTAAAAAAAAAAAAAGGACTGTGAAAATGACATGGTCGTAACAAAGGGGGTTACAACAACCAAATTTTACTGTAAATTTTAGCTGTCAAAAATAAGAATGAATAGATCTCGTTCCGGAAATGCTGACTTGAGTCAAATGTTAGGTTAAACACTAGGGTGTAAGGTGTAGGTGTGTAGAAAGTGTAACTCAACAGTCTTTCGTCTCACATTTTTCTGTGACTTACTTATATTTTATATTTAATAATTAATGGGTAAAATGTTTGGTGTGATCTTGATGTGAATTTCATTGCTATAATTGTTGTACCCAGGTTCGTCAGCGAATTTTTTATGAGAGAGTTACTAGCCACTGTAATTTAGTTTATGCCATGTTTGTATTATCAAATTGGTGACAATTTGAACATTTTTGACTACACAGTTTATCATAATTCCATCAAGCCATACAATAAATAATTCTTAGTACAGTAATTTGACTTATGTATTTTGAAAATGCTGTGTTCCTACAACAAAATGGCTGGTACAGTATTTGAACACTTTTTGATCACACCAGATATCTTAAGGAAATCATTTTTCAGAATTTCATGTAGCTTGTTACATAGCATGTACTTAGTGAAGATCTTCTTATTTTGCTGTGTTCACAATGTCAAAATTTTTAACATATTTGAATATTTTTGAACACTGAAGAATGACTTTTCAGAATTTCATCAAAATTGGTACTTATAACTTTGTACTGTTTCACTGAGTAGCAGCTAGTGGACAAATGGTTGGCACTTGAACATGCACAGGACAAAGGATTCTAACATGCAGGTCACTGAATTACCGAAATTTTCCTGCCCCTACCTATAAGATATTAATCCCATTTCCTTGTTTCCAAAAAAATGTTATGAGCAAGCAGCGACTAACGTATTTTGGCAAGTATAGACAGTGTTGCATAAAGAGTGTGCGTGCCTAGATCCTGTCCTGGCAGTGGTTGGGATGAACAACATAAAGAATCTGGGTATGCACTAACTAGTCAAAACAGCACGGCAGGGGACAGCATTGAATGGAGATAGTGTTTTGCCATTTTGTCAAAATGTGCCACTGTACAGTCTGCTCCATAAAAATTATATATTTACTTAGATAAACAAATTGTTGGAACAAAAAAATTTTTTGAGTTAATATCACATACTTTTTGGCGTAGATTACAATTAATCAGTTTGGCAAGTGTAACATAGCATGCATGCTCTAGTAATTAATTCTGTTACTGATAGAATACAGTGGTATCAATATGTTTAGCGGAGTGTGGTGACATTATTTTCAAATATTTACTGTGATAAAACTATATTATCCACATAAAATAATTTTTTAGTAATAAACTTCACATTTTTCAATTTTACTATACATGAATTACTAAAATTTTTAATTTTTTAATGGAGATTGAGAATACTGTCATAATTCCGTTGTCAATTTTGCGGTCTCCGCCGTATATTATATCCCTCAATCTCAAATATTTCACTAAATGAATACAGTACGCATAGCTGCCAACTCTTACAATTTTCCCGTACAATGTACAATTTTGTGCCCTATTGTACAGTTGTACGATTCATGTGAATTATTTTACGATTTTCAAGCTTTTTAATTTTTTTTCCCGTTTGGTTAATACATATTAAGACATCTGGTACTGAAGTCTTGTAATTTCAGTACCGAACATGTGGTATCTAAATCTGACTTACAGTGTCGTGTATAATAAAGAACCATAGTTTCAGGAAATAGCGTGCTTCATTTATAGTCATTATACAATATTATTCATTACAGAATACCATATTATTCACGCATTGTACGAACGTAACCCGAACATTGCTGAACACACCCGATCGATTGTAGTTGTCTTCCTGGCGAAATGGTCGTCGTGACTCGTGCAAACAAAAGTCACGAAACTGTTTTAATTTGAAGTGTTTTTCCAGTAAACCGTTTCCGTGTAGTACTTGCTCAAGAACACGCATCAAATCTTGTGAACTGAAGGAAAATATAGTTTAGTACTTATTTTTCCAGCAAATATAGAAGCGCACTTCCTAGTTGTGTAGTGTTTGTAAACGTATTTTAGTACCGGTACTTGTATGGACGTCGCATATTTAATAGTCGTAAAACGTAGGAATATTGCAAGTTTCATGTCTGGGAAATAAACATTTGCAGTTTTTACAATTACGTTTTTATATACAGGAATTGCCAAACCGTGCGGATGTTAAAAACTGTTCAAAAATTTTAAGTATGTGGATTAATATTGTATAAGAGATTAAATACTCTCACATCTGCACGTTCAACGATGTACAATTTATTTCTCAAATCCACAGTATTTACAGTGTCGGAGAGTTGAAGTTAGATGTGCCAAGTGTGATTAAATTACATAATTTGCACTGTAAGAATTTTTCGTGCATTTATGGAACTGTGAAAGAAAATTTTAAATCTGTGTTACCAGAAATCATGATGTAGGTGCCTATGTATTGGTGTATTAAAATCGGTAAAGCTTGTAAATTTGCAGAAAACAAAACTACCTATGCTAGGTTTGTTTAGATCTGTGTATGAATATTAAAATTAAAACATTTTTTATGATGGTACAACAAAGTAAGCCTACTGAAAAATACATTCAGTAATTTCCCTGTTTTTGTTTTCTTTATAATAGCTCTAGGGAGGCTATGTAAAGGTAGTCATGAACACAACATATGAATAGTAGTTAAAATTATAGCTAATTTTATTAATTATTCAGCATGTTCTAAATTTATTTTGCTTACAACACTTTGACAAGTTCACAGTGTAGTATTTTATTGAAAAAATAGCTAAAGGGTTTTAGTTCAATGGCATTTACACATACACAACACGTGAAATGCCGCAACTCGTTTACGCACAATTTTACTCATTTTAAAAATTGAACTATTTCTGAATCCTTGAGGTTGGCAGCTATGCAGTGTATGTCAAGAACTATAGGATGCCTTTTTTTGGGTGTAACACGTAATTTGCACCTGCACTGCATCTGGTAGCACTGGAGTGGAATTAAATACGCACAGAAAAAAGTGCAAAAGGTCATGTGATTGCACATACCTAATTGTTGTAAACATGGACATCACAAATATTTCGGCACAAATACAGTTGCTATGTTCAGCAATCGCGCAGCTAAAAATAATGTGGGTGTGTGTTATGTTCCAACTGTAACTAGAGATGTAAATCAAGACCCACTTAACTTGTTTTGCATCTACACTGCGCTGCATTGGTGCAAAAAGCAGGTAGCAATATTAAATAGGGGCCCAGGATAGATAGAAAGCAAATTAAATATTTTGACACTTTTTATCAGTCCACATAGATTTAATTTAACTAATATTTAATGTAAAACAAAGGAAGAGGCCCCTAGGCTATCAGTATGTACAAAAGACAGAAGCACATGTACTCTAGTTTTATTTTTATTGAAGCTGTTATCAGTACCTGTCACAATGAATTTTCTGAAGAGTTATGTCTTACAACAGTGTGTTCGAACATTCAGGAATATTTATGTATTTGATTTAAATTCATACAAATAGTTACTATTTGCTTTGCACTTCAATTTGCAATAGAAAATAAATACTTCAACATACCTACTATTGTAGTTGGAAGCAATACACAGTACTATACATGTAGTAATCATTACTTTGTAAATATTTTGTTTATCATTTACGTAATGTTACAGTAATTATTACAAACATCAACCTCAAACCTGAATAAGCACTATCAAAAACTCATTCAATTCACTTCTGTCAACATTATTAAATTTTTTTTTTTCAGTTGAAATTAAACTGTGACTTGTTACTTTGGTAATTTCACAGTAGTTCATGGTAATTCATGGTAAGTGTTCAGCATTGTGTTAGGATGTTTTCACCTGGAATAAAAATAAATTCATCCCATTTCTCCTGTCCCTTCATTTCGGTGCTGCTCCATACTCATCCCATGTTACCCTTCACCAGCGCTAAAGACCTCGAAATTAAACGATGACCAAAATCTCAAAAACTCTAACATTAAATTCACTTTTATTAAAAATTCAATTTATTTCCATATTTATTGGGTAAATTTAACAGTCTTTTCCCAACAATAAAAGAAAATATTGTTTATATTAGCTATAATTATAAATAGTCATATATACATTCAAACAAGTTTTTACAATAAAAAAAAAACATATACAGTAGCAGTGAGTATCTCAATTCCTTCTTCTGCGGACTCGTGATATTCTCCATGCATTTGGCTCCTCGTACTTATTGTACAAAGGTTCAAGTCTCTGGTTTTTCTTGAATTTGCTTAGCTTCGTTGGGTCTGAGAACTTAAAGAATGCTGGTGCAAACTCAACAAGCCACTTGGGGTCGATAGTTGTCACTTCTCTCATGTATTCCTTCGTCGTCTGCACCAGCTCATGGTAAATTACCCTAAACAGAATAAAAATTCACATTTACACACTAATGTAACCCTTAAAATTCTTTAGAAGCCTTCTGGCACTCGCTTAACTACAGAACAATACAATAACATAGTTTTTACATATAGTTAAAATAACAAAAGATGTTTATGATGTAGAAATACTTTAAAGTTGTTATAGCATCCAAAACTAATACAGTTTTTTTTTACATAAAACTCTCTTGAGAGGTGGGTAAAAGGGTTGGAGGAGGAAAACTTAAGAAAAAAAATTATGAAGGGAATGAATTAAAAAATAAGTTTGTCTGCACACAGCAATACCATACTGGATATAGACCAGTGGCGATGCGTGACCTAATTTGAAAGGCAAACTACTAATCATATTTGAGACTACTAGGATTTTAGCGTTTAAAAAGGGATAGAGGGGAGTGGGGGATAGCTTAAAACTAGGAATATTTGAACTGAAGAGAGAAATAAAACCGACTAAAAAGCATTTTCCTTGGGAACAAGCATGGCAGCCAGTTTAGCTATAGCTACTGACGGAACGGAAATCATACCGTAACGGCTTGTATGGCAGCTGTGACGGTATCAGGTATCGCGTCAAAGATTCTTTATTAGGATGCCTGAAGTTAATATGATGGGATACCCGATACCTTTAAGATAAAACCAAAGAGTCAGACAGGGGATGGGTCAGATTGTCATGTTACTATCTACAGAATGCTGCGTTGTTAGGAGCGTCATTTAGGGGGGAGAGGGCAAATTCCCCCTACTGGATTTAGAAGGATTTGTGAATAAAATTTTTTGGTGTATTTTGTTATTTACATAATACTAACGTAAGCGCATAAAACCGAAGTTTTATTATTAAAGTTTCTAATTTATACATGGTCAATTAATAAAAAAGATGCCACAAGGTCACTGTCGCCAAATATCTTGCCCCTAGCCTACCCCCAAGAAAACCCTGAAATGTCGCCCCTGCGCATTGGGAAATCACGGTTCGTGACGTGGCCGATGTTTGAGGCTATTGACTGTAGAGTTACAACACATGCATTATTATCATCACTCTCATAAAGCCTTCGTTTAAAATCCCGCCACCAACACTGTTGAATGATTTTTGTATTTTTACAAATAAAAGCTTTGGAATCCCTGTTGCCAATAAAGCTTTAGTATTGTAAAATTGCATAATTTTCAAAGTTAGTTGTAGTACCGTATATACTCGTGTATAGTGCGCCCTCATGTATAATGTGCACCACGATTTTTACAACAAGTTACAGGGAAAAAATTTATGTGTGTTGCTAGAATGTAAAAAATCATGGGAGTAAAAAATCCTGAAGCAGTGGGAGAGAGGCTACAATGGATTTGCTTGGGTGGAGGAGGAGGGAAGGAACCCTGGCTAACAAAGAAAAGAGAGTGGAAAGATGACTCACAGTGGCTAGAGTGTGATGGGCTAAAATTATGAGGGTGAACCAGGGTAGGGAGGTGGCTTGTGTCCACAGCTCCCTTCCCACTCCCCCCCACTGACTCCAAAATGAGATAACGAGCCATGACAGCAGAGCAAGCTTGCCTTTTTTATTTACTGTCCCATGCTCTAGCAGAAAGAAAGGCTCAGGAATGCGGCAGGGGGTAGCTACAAGCAGAGGACTGTAGGGCCCCAACCACCACCCTGCCTCGCTTTCCCTCTCCTAGGCGGAGAAGGGGGAACAGTGTCCTCCTTTTTTATTCCTTTCCTTGGGAAGATGGTTATCATGGAGCTGTCAAAATTAACTTTTCATATTGCTTCCGCCCACTCAGGAACTTTCCTGCAATGGCAAACAAAAAAAAAGGGTTTTTAGCAGCGCTAGTTAACAGCAGAATAGCAGCATGGAGGGGGTAGAGAAGAAGAAAAGGAAGTTTAGTAATGAATGGACCCTTTCTCTCTCTGCCTCCCAGGTTGACACCCGCCAGTTTACAACTCAGCCTTCTCTCCCCACCCCCTTTATTTCCTCGAGGCGGTTTTTTTTCTATTTTCCGTCTATAGTACCCACCCCTGAATTTTTATCAGTTGTTTTGGAATAAAAGTGTGCATTATACACGAGTAAATAGGTACTACTTTAGACGGTTCGGAATGAAATGAGCACTTAAAAAATGCCCTGCAAAAAATCTATTTTCAGCCATTTCGTATCTTTCTGCAAGTAACGGCAAAGAATGAGAAATGTCTAACATATCTAGACACGGCACTTGATGTTTGTGCAAGTAACATAAAGTGTTCAGTCGGTAGGAACCTATATAGTTTGACAAAAAATTACAAAATACAAGTATGTCTATTTCGGTTGATATTGTTTCAGTATTGTTGTGTTAAAATATGAAAATACACGGAACTATTTTGCGTAATTTCGCTGCCAAACGTACAAGATGTACAGCAACTATATTTAACGTAGAATTATATGCTGTAACGGCCAGTGATATTTTTCAAATGTTAAATTGTTAGTGTTCACTTTATCTTGAACAACATATAAGGCTTCTTTTGGCAACTCGGTTTCCAAAATGTTTCATTGCCAAAAAAGTAGCCTACAAAAAATTACAGTAAACAATCAATTTCAAAGGTTAGTTCAGATATGTTTATGAGAACTGAGCACAAGACACGGTTAATGAAATTAATTCTGCAACATTTACAAAAAATTCAAATAAAGAGAAATTTTAAACAAGATTACAAACAAAATGAATTAAACAAATTTCAGATGTCGGTCTACCTTCTCTGATGAGGTCACAACTTTGCTGAAAAGTAAAAACACTACTGGAAAAAGGTTTAGCACATAATCCACTTACACAACACTCACATCCACGTTTCCATTTCATTCATTTTATGTATCTTGGATTTTAGTCTCGCAATACAATTTTTATCCCTAGTTTAGACAGTGCAGCTAATAATGGTAAATTTCAACACACAATAACCAAAGTAAATAAAAAAAACTATAATTTTCACTTGGCAGTTTAACAGTGCAGCGTGGGAACTTGCCAGCCAGCATATTGAATTTGTGTACTGTAGTAAAACCAACTACCAGTGACCAGTGTTGCCAACTGAAGTTTATAGAAAACCCCTAATAGCTCTGGAATAATCACTGCAGACCTGTCTTATCAATAGAAAAGAAAGTTTCCAATTTACTAGTATCAGTTTAAACAGTCTTCGCCTCCCTGTTTATCAACGTATAAGTTACAAAACTTGACAGGTAATACTATATTATCTGAAATCACAGTAACTGGTAACAAAACCACTATAGTGGCAATTCTGCTAGGTTCGGCTATATTCGGATCACTTTGGTGAGAAAGCACTGCAATCGTAGCTTCTAACACATCGCCCCGTAGCCAATCCCCTCTCGTGTTCCTTCCGCCCGGCCACCTCTCCACTCCAACCCCTTCATTCACCCGAATACTATCGCAGCAACTCTATCCCCTAGAAGTGATATTGGAAGCACTTTTAAACAGCTTGCTTTGGTTGTTTACGATTTCTTTTCTTCCGTTTGACAGTGTAGTAATCCAAGCAGAATTTGTAAAAGATACACCTATTTGCACGAGTCATAGTTAGCTTTTAGTAGAGACAAGGTTACAAATAAATATTTATTACAATCACATCGTTGTCAGGAAGCTGCCTGGGCAAGTACTGCTTGCCTTGCTTACCCTGACGAGACGCCACTGATATAGACATGGTTATTCCAATATCATCAATTGGTTGGTTACAATTATAAAAAAAGTGCAAAAGCCCTTTGAAACTTAAGATGAAACACACCAGAAGTGCGCATCTACAGAGTAATCTGAGTATTGCCACATGATTTGTGAGTTATGATGCCAGTGACACATATAAATTGATAATAGTGTGCCCACCCAAGTGTTATCTGCTCTGCTAGCAACACCATGCAGCTACTAACGAGTAAAATCTAATTGAAAGTATTGTTTGAATAGTTTAATTATTGCGACAAAATTGATTAATCAATTTTTAGCAAATCATTTTAACAATCCTTTGCTTCAGTCACTTTTTAAACACTGTCCCTCCATTTCCTGTAGATTTTTATTAATTCGTTTATTTAAGTTAAATGCTGCAGCATCAAATGTCTTAGCTCAACAGAGGCAATTTTCAACAAGGTTAAAATTTTTCGCATATTTACATGGAAATAAAAATGGGAAACAATAAATTTGACGGACCAACACAACACAGTCTTGTTTACAGACATCAACAACAGCTGTGCAGAAAATTTTATAATTGCTTAAATAAATACTGTACTTCTCGTCATAAATAGTTACTGTTTTCTTCGTGTCATTTATTTCCGAGTACGTTTTGGTTATCTATTACCCCAATTATTTTTTATTTCCGAAAAAATTAAGCTCTCGTCGTTTTTCTCCCATTACAGACAATGTAAACATCTGCTCACGTGGGTACAGAGTGACATCTACTTGTCAAGGTTTATTCCTAACCTGTCGGAAGTAACAGCACACCCCTTCAAATCTTACTGAAAAAATATGTGGATTGGCATTGGGAGCTTGAACAGGAAACTGCAACTGTCAAACTAAAAGATTTGTTGTGTAACACAGTTCAGTGTTGGAGTATTATGACGCAAACAAATCTGTCACTCTATCATTTGATGCTTCCCAAACTGGGCTTGGGGCAGTTTTACTACAAGATGGTCATCCGGTAGCGTAGGCTGGATGGCACTGAGCAGCGGTATGCAAAAATTGGAAAAGAAATGTTGGCTATTGTTTTTGGGGCAGAGCGTTTCCATCACTACATTTATAGCAAGCAGAGTAACTATTGAAACTGACCACAAACCCTTGGTCACAATATTAAAAAAATCTTTGGCTGACTGTCCAACTGGGCTTCAGCAGACGCAGCTTAGGTTGCAACGATATACACTATAGACCAGGCTCTCAAATGTACACACCTGACACTTTGTCTCGTGCTTGTCAAGCACAAAGTCAAACAGGCACAGACTCTGAACTAGAAAGAGACCTAAAATTGCAGGTGTGCTCAGTTGTATTGTCTTCCAAAATTTCAGATACTAAATTGCTTGAGATACAACAATGTACTGCCAATGATACAGAGTTCCACAGTCTGTGCAGTGTCATTTCTGCAGGCTGGCCTGAAAAGTTACAATTTGTACCTTCTGAACTGAGGCATATCTGGACCTACAGAACGGATCTCAGTTGTGCTTATGGTCTGGTGCTCAAAGATGACGTCATAGTTATTCACTTCCACACCAAGTTCCAGATACTGTAGATCTGGGAGAAAGTAGGTATTCATGTCTTATTTATAAACAATAAGCCACATTTACTTGTAGATTACTACTCAAATGGGTGGCGATCAAAAAGCTTAAACGTCAAACAAGTGCCTATGTGGTTCAGCAACTGAAGGATATTTTTACTAGGCTTGGGGTTCCAGTTTTGGTTGTGTCAGATGAAGGCAGTAACTTCACAGCATAATAATTCAGCGATTTTGCCAATGATTGGAATTTTCTCCATACAACATCTAGTCTCCCATTACCCCCAGTCGAATGACATGACCGAAAGGCATATCCAAACTACTATGAAAATACTTAAGAAAGCTGCTGCAGACAGGAAAGATAAACAGGTAGTTCTGATAGATGTCCACAACACACCTGCTGTAAGTGGGATTCCACCTGTCCAGTTGCTTATGGGCCTTCATCCCATTCAAGTCATCTCTGCTAGATCCCGCCTTGCCTGATCATAAAGACGTTCGCAGAGCACTCTCAGCTAAGCAAACTGAGCAGAAGGTGTATTATGATAGAGGTGTTACCCAATGGGAAGATAAGTGCTTACCAGGGTATGTCAGAGTGCAAACATCGAAAGGGTGGATTAAAGGTGCTGTAATTGTTAGGCCAGCTGACTGGCCACGCTCGTATGTCATAAAAATGCCAGATGGGAAAATCCTTGAGCTTTCTGATAAGGTTCTTGGTGCAGATAAAGTACTGCAGAATGGCTTATCCAGTGAAGATGTTCAAGTTACACACTATGCTGCCAAAGGTAGTGAATTGGATGCAACGGAGAATACACATAATATAGATAGTCTTGAGGTTTCACTGTTGGTTGGTTTTCGTGGCTTTCCACAAAACGAACAAGGTCATAACCCTGAAGGTGTATGTGCACTAGATTTTATCAATTCAAAATAATGTACAGTATATGAGTAGCCCAGGAACTAATAGGCCTGTAAGTAATTCATAGTGAGTCTGTGGTCTGGCATGGCTGTAATAACATCTAAGAGGTATTGTGGTCCTGATTATGTTCACAATTGAGATGTGAAAGACAACTCTGTTATAATGTATAAATAGCTGTAAATATGTGAAGTGTTTGGTCTATTAAAAAATGTGCTAATTGTGTTTATAGTTAAGGTGTCTGGCTATCTGCTCTATTACGTGTAAGTAATTGACTGTGTGTGTATATTTGTGTGAAGTGTTCTTGTATGGTGATGGACTCAAAACTAGAGTGAGCAAAAACTGAACAAGAAATGTTTTGTTGTGTGTAAAATGAAGATATCATGGTAATGTTAAATTGGTAACACCAACTCAGAATAAGGAAAGTTGAAATGTGCAGGTTGGTGGAAGTGGAATCAGGCATGGTAGAGAGGAGAACCGGCAATACGGAGAGTAGTAAAATAAATCCAGCTATAAAAGTAATTAATCTGTTTGATTTACTTCATCACAGAACCTGATAAAAAAAAGTAACTTCAAACTATCTTATTTCACAAAGTACAAAAAAATTATAATTACTGTAAAATGCAAAATAAATTTAATGTTATCCTAAAAATACTAATTTTTGTGAACTCAGGGATCCTCTATGTTTTTGGTAATTAATTTTGTGGTAAGAGTGCATTCTAATTATAAATACTGTACAATTTAAAACATTATATGACACCACCAGTGCCGCCCCTAACTTGGCGTAGTCTGCCCCCCATCCCCTAGATCTGCCCCTGCATGTCACTGCTGCTGGACTTGAACTAAAGTTGGTAAATATGACTGACTAATTGTTATAAAATGTCGTAAGTGATGTGGCTTCTAGGCTTTTGTTGTTGTAGCCGTGCACTGCTGTATTCTTTCTCAAAGTTTCGGAGAGCAATGCAGCATCCATTTTCCTGAAACATCGGGAAGGAATATGACCGTGATGAGGCAACAACCCAGAAGCCTAGACGCTACAGACAACAGCCGCAAAAGCCTGCGGACATAAGTGACATAGTTTACATTATTTGAGGATGATGTTTAATTTGTTCAGAGAAATGTTGAAGCACACGTATATTTAGTTGACTATTTTTTTTTACTTTGTTTACACATTTTAAAAGTGTGCACCATATTTTTTTGTGATTAAGACTCAGGAGCTCTGTGTCAGAAATGTGCTTTCTTTCTTTCTTTTCTTCTACAAGATTTCATTTATCGCCGGTAATTACTGTCAACATTTTACGCTGAGTGCCTTGTGGTCGAATGGGCGATAGAAGTGTCTGCCGGCTGGGCAGATGATGTCTACTATATTTGCTAGCAAAAGCCAGTATTACTTTTGCTGCTCACCTTGTAAAAAAATCATGCAAAAACATAGGTCGTTATATAATTGTCATAATTCGAAGTAGTGATCAAGAGTCATAAATAATAAAAACTCTTAAGTAAAAATCATAGTTAAAATCATAATTCAAAAATCGTTATCACTAAACCAAAGCAGAAAATACAAGTTTAAGTTGAAAGCACAATGACCATAAATGACTACAGAAATATGAAATATTTTCACATGTAAAAGGGTACTATTTTATTTTAAGAGAAACGCACTTGCTTGGGATGGGTAGAGGGTTGAGTTTTCAAGCTGGAGAATGTGTTGGAGTCATCCCAGCAACCAATTGTCCAATTGATCAATAGTACAGGGCAGCGAGGAGAAGGAGTAAGTGAGTGAGTGAGTGAGAGATTTTGGTCAGTGCTTAACTTTGAGGTCTTCAGCGCTGGTGAAGGGTAACATGAGGTGACTTATGGACTAGTGCCAGAATAAAAGTGCAGGGGAAACGGGAGATCCCCGAGAAAATCCGCCAACCAACGGCACCGTCCGGCATGATTCCCACGTGAGAAAATCCAGGGACCGGCCCCGCCGGGAATTGAACCCGGATCACCTTGGTGGGAGGCGAGAGGTCTGACCCTCGACCACCACGGTCCCAGGAGTAGGGGTAACTGGGGATGGTGTAGCTACTGCAGATAAACAAATTGCGCTTCACGTGGTCACAAAATTCGCCACAAGCCTGCTTGACACGATGTCGCCGAACTTATTCACATTATATCATATTTACCCAAGTACCACCTACTGTAAAACTCACAACCAACATTTTCAACATCATTTCAATGAAAAAAAAATTTGTCTTGTAGAAGCTATGTTTAAATTTCAATAACAAAATGCTTAAGTTACAACAACCAATTTATCAACATGAGCCCCCAAAGAAAAAGGGAAGAGGCATTGCTATTTAAACGAGGAAAAGAAATACTTAAAACTGAATCACTGGAACTTATTCACATATCAATGCCATACACCTTACCTATAGCATGACAGCTGGTTATGCTTCTTGAATAAGGTATTTAAAAAGCTTACTACTGTATACTATCGTGCTGTGGGTAGGATGTACAGCATGTTTCTCTGTCAGTAGATTATAGACTATATACAGTCAACTCTCAATTATACGACCCCGGGAATAACGACCCTCTAGAAGTAACAACCCTTTTTCCAGGAATTGTGGAAAATTGAAAAAATATTTGCTCAATAAAAATTTAATCTCAAAGCAAATAGCAGAAAAAGGCATTGCATTTTAGGCATGTGCGAAGGTCTGTTTTTAAATGCGAAGCGAAGTCGAATCGAATCTTGAATTGTGCGAAGGAATGTCGAAGGAAAGTCGAAGTCGAAGAAAATAATTTTTTTCACATTAGACAGCAAAGAAAAAAAATTATCACAAACAATTGTTAATGAAAGAAATATTAAAATATACCGTATTTATTCACGTATCCTAACAATTTTTTTCTTATGATATTTTGGGTTCAAAACAGGAGATGCATAAGATAAACGAGGATTTTTAAGTGAGGTTATAACCTCCTTAACACGAAATTATATTATAGAATACTTAAACGTCAACGTATCTGAACAAAACATCTGCCTACGAAACGTAACATTTTAGGCCTACTCCCTTCAAACCGCTAGATGAAGCCATATTTACAACCACAAATTTCCACTTTGCACAAGAGGTTAATTTCTCTGTTCCGATTCTTCTTTGTTCATTATCGCAGATGATAAAACTAAAATTACCGAAAATGGCAATTCTGATATAAATGAATCTGCAGTATTTACGGTTTAAGATTAAAGTCATAATAAATCACCGCCGTAATATAGAACGGGAAACATAAAAAATAACATCGTTGGCAACACTATAGATGAATGAGCAACATGGAGGCACCACACTCCGTTACGACTTTCTCATTTGTGATCGGGACCTATGGCCATGGTCGGGACCACTTTAATGCTGATTTTACCATAAAGCTTGCAGTACTACTGGTATGCAGTTTTCAATGATTCTTAGTCCTGTGTTTACATAAACCGTAATATATATTTGCGGGAAAGCAGAAATTACAGTGGTATTGAGCTAAAAATATTTGGAAGTCTGGATAAGTTGTACTTTACTGTAGGCCTACTTACAGATTTACTGGCTACAGATATTGTTTTCGTTGCGCCGGCGTAGTTTTGTTGGGTTATTGTTACTCCGGCTTATGTGAAATTGTGCTGCCGAATGTAGCCTAAACAAAATAAATAGATCACCACTGTGCCATGAATCTGAGTTTTTAAGTGTAAGTTATACAGAATAACACAATTACAAATAAACAGAAAATTACCTGCTCCACATAAATAATTTTGTCTATTTTGGTGTGAATTGTGGTTATCTTCGATCGACTTTTAACTCGAAGATTTTTATTGGTCGAAGACAAAGTCGAAGGAACAAAAATCTTTGATTCGACTTCGACAATGCGAAGCTTCGCACGCCCCTATTGCATTTATTATGGCACCAAATGGTTGCAGTTGTTTCTCGAAAACTGTACTGCAGCACACAGCGTGTTAGTTCTAAAAATATACGTTGCTGTCTCTTCCTCCCGCGCGACACGATGGTCAGCCGGCCTGCATTAATGCCCCTTGCCATCCCACGGCCGGTCAGCGACCCACCCGCCTCTTTCCCACCACCGGCCAACCACTCCAATAAGGCAGTTCGCTCACCTCTTCATCATGTGCGCACCGTAACCTTTTTGCCACCGATGTCTCGTGTCCTTGGATACGGTAAGCTGTCTTTGAGCCTGTGATAATACGATTATACGTCGTATTTATTTAAGCTTTATTACATTTTCCATTTTGTTAACTAAATTCATCATGTCATTTAATTATATATACAAAGTAATGTTTATAAGTCATTCATTTAACAAGTGAAAGCAGGACAGTACATATTGACACTACCAAACGTCTGGTGCATGTCTCTGATATGCATGGCATCCAGTAGTAGGACGCTTGACAACAGCGCGTCTGGTGTGAGTCACTAGCCTACATGTAAGCTCGTGCCCATACACATGCACACACACGC
This sequence comes from Medauroidea extradentata, assembly GCA_003012365.1. Classification (NCBI taxonomy): domain Eukaryota; kingdom Metazoa; phylum Arthropoda; class Insecta; order Phasmatodea; family Phasmatidae; genus Medauroidea; species Medauroidea extradentata. The sequence continues at coordinate 11,404 of PNEQ01003175.1, read as the reverse complement.
AAACGGTGTGACCGTAAATAACAACACTTGTATACGTCAGTGAAATGAAAATGTGAAACAACATTGTGTAGGTTTAAAGTTGTTACGTGAACATGTTACCCCCAGTTTATTAACAATGGTCAACATCTTGATATTTGTAATTATTTACTGTTGGTGAGAAAATTGAAACGGAGTATCAAATCCCTCTCCATGCACATTGGTGAAGTGTGTAAAAAACTTGTACACAGAGTAGAATCATTATAAAAAAAAGCAGATTATTTTCACATGGCCGGCAGAGCTAGAGAAGTGAAAGAACTGCAAAACAAAGGGAGTAGTGTTGTCATCACGTCCCACCTGCTCAGCGAGCGAGCGTCAGGAGCTGTGACTAGGTAGTGGTCAAAAGTGGCACAAGTAACATAGGTTTGACACGTCGTGTATGTTGTTTTTGAACTAACCAGTTTCCAGATAGGTCCTTCCACACACAAATTATTGTACACGTGTGTGTAGTTGCTCGCTGTCAAGACAAAGTCCCAGGATGCAAATAGCTTTATCAAAACGAATGTTGTGCAAGCTAGAATTATCGTTGCCGGCAAAGTTTGGGCCTAATATGTCAAAGAAAAGTCTTAGTTGTCAACCATGACATACATTCATTCAGAATGTATGTGCCTATTGAAATAAATTACTATTTCAATCTCCAATATTGCGATAGTACCTTGTAAATAGTTTCGAAACGCCGACATTGCTGGCACTTTTTTTGCAAATAACTTCCAAAAACGGTCGTTGCGGGCACAAGAATCTATATTGCCGTCGAAATTTTTGCTTAATTTTGAGTCAAAGAAAGGTCATATATCCGCTTCCAGTGTATCTATTTATTCAGAATACTTCACTCTACTGGAAAATATTACTATTTCAATAAACTTTGTTGCGGTATTCTTGCAAATAACTTCCAAAAACTGTTGTTGCGGGCGCAAGAATGTTTATTGACAGTGACGTTTTTGCTTAATTTTGAGCCAAAGAAAGGTCATATATCCGCTTCCAGTGTATCTATTTATTCAAAATACTTCACTCTACTGAAAAATATTACTATTTCAATAAACTTTAATGCTGCTTTCTTGAAAATGACATCCCAAAATGGACATTGCGGGTACAAGAATTTACGTTATCTGCAACGTTTGTGATTTACTTTGAAGCAAACAAAGGTCCACTTCAATGGCATACTTTTAAAAATAACGCATTTGCTTTTCAAAATAAATGTGTATAATTTTATAAAAACATGTCATTTTTGCGCCAAAGACGAGTGAACGCTGATTCAATGATAAAAAAACAGTAAATGTCAACATTTTATAGGTTGGGGATCGTCGAAAATTTGTACAAATTCTAATAACGACCCGTTCGAAATAACAACCCTATTCCCGGGAACCTTGAAGAGTCGTTAAATCGGGAGTTGACTGTAGACATTTAACCCTCATTTTCATTCAAATCTTATTGGCATGGTCTGTCGCCACACAGCACGCTAAAGTTATACACATTCCGTGGGTCAATACGAGCACTATTACAGTCACACATGGCACAGGTGACGGAAAATATATTAGTTACCTGTATACCGGAGTTGCATATTTATTCTAAAAGTTAAAAGATAATAGAAACTAAGTAAATTCAGTCAAACTTCTTTAACACATACCTGAAGGGACCAACATTTTGGCTGTTTAAAATAATGAGGTTTGTATTAACAGGTGTTCACTAAAACCTTAAAATTTTCTAAAATTTTGGTCACTCTGTTTATTGCCACAAATTAAATGGTCTTTTCACCACACTGTCTTCCTTTTACTTGAGGACTTGATACTGCATGGTTTAATGGGTAAACAAAATTTTTATTAAACATTATAGTAATTATTTCATTTCTTGTCCCATTCCACGGGGAATAAAATAGCTTTGTATTAATGAGAACTTTGTATTAACAATGTTCCACTGTACTAAGTAAATTTCCAGTGAAGTAAATCATTTCAGCAGTGTATGTAATGATAAACCTAACTTATTCTCAGTCCCAAGTATGATATTTATCCAAAACTTTGAGGTCCTTCTTGTGTAACCTGTACCCTAGCTTTTAAAAATGATTTTAAGAAAAAAATATGCCAATGGTATGTGGGTAAGTATGATGTGTTTGAACACAATAAAAACGCAAACATCATTTGCTATTAATATGAAATTTGCCACTCACAATACGTCAGTGGTTAGAATAATTAATATTAATACTGCTCATAATTTATTGTGTATAGGTAAGCAGCTTATGCAGTATACAGATATGCAGATATGGGTAGAGATTTTACTAAAAGGTTGATTTCAAAAGTAGTCAACAGACGATGAACAGTCTTTAGTAAGGTTAGTCAAGATAAATAAATACCATTCTGGCTGTCGATTGAACAAAGCACTCGATGGATGAATGTACACCACTTGACTGTCAACCAGTGTTCTGTAGCCTTCTTGAGGATCTTTCTTCGCAGAATTCCGGAAAAATCCAGAACACACAGTCTTCTGGACTCTCACAGTGTTTTTTCCTGCTGATACTACATCCAGCTTGTGCCTGTGCAAAAAGTTTTAAACAGGTAATCAAAGACCTATAACAATTATGGCTATACAAGTGTGTGGTTTTGTAGTGCAAAACCAACTAGGTTTGTTACTTTCTATTCAAATTAAAATTTTTATACTATTACTACCACTAAGAATTAATGTGATATTGAATAGTAAACAGCAAAAATAATCATTTACAGTAAACTCCCAAGTATTTCTGCCTTTTTTCGGTTGTTGTTTGGCTTATCCATGCAGCTCCCAGAGACCTTCCCCCTCCACCCCCCTGGATGCTACCCTCTGGCTTATAACTACTAGATCACTGCGTGCTAGTTAAGTGCTCTTCACATAATGGCGACAAGGAACACTATTTGATGCACATACCAGTGCCATTCTTATCTCTCCTCTATTTCCGTGCCTCAAACAAGACAAAACACTGTAACGAGGAACTCGTTGACAAGTAGTGTATCGTGTATGTCTAGTGTTGTGCTACAGGAGTAGATATTTATCTCTTTAAGCTGTCAGTCTGTCACCAACGCTTGTGTAAGTCATCCTTTTCTGCCCATTTAAATGTGTATCTGATTGCACCAGTCTCTATTACAACATATCACTAAGCCTTGTAAGTTTATCAATTGCTTGTGCACGGTTGTGTACTATTTCCAGTTTGTGGTGTCGTTTTCGCAACATGTTAACAAAGCCTAAAAGAACAGTTTCAACATTTGCGGAAATGTTAGAAATTATAAAAAAATTGAGCGAACGAAAAATAAGCTATAGTATGTTACAAACAAGAATGTCAATTCTGGTGTAAAAAAATTTCAGAATTTTTTTAAGAAACGTATGGTTAAACTTTTCTTACATTTTTTATTATTAAGTGTGTACAAACCTTAACACATTACAGAATTTCTCATCTTTATTAGTGTGTATATAAATCTGTAAAAATTTTAACAAAGCTTATTGAGACTGAATGAGAAAGCAATCTAAATTTGATGATAGAGGTGAGGGCTTATTTTTATGTAAAAAATTTTATTGTGATTACCACAAATTTTGAAATCAATGCATTGCACTTATTTTCAATGTGTTTTACTTATTTTAACATAAGTTAAGTTATGTTCTGCATTTGTATATTCAGGGTTTTTACAGCAACATACAATTAAAATTAAAGGGCTTTCCAAGGACTTCCTACTAATTTTTCAAGGACCTGTGTAAATTACATTCGACACTCAAATTTTTTATTCAAATATTTAATGTTTCATTTGAAAAAATTCTATTTTCTCTCTCTCTCTCTCTCTTTAGAACTGATGAAGTTCACTAATGATTTATAAACCAAAAATTATCTTCAACTTGAGAAAAAATTGTGGGACACATTCTGCTCTACAGCATGCATTGCATGATATGCCTCTCACACCCGACTCGTAATTTATTTTTTGTACTCGCTTAAATACGGCATTCCGTATGGTACACTTTTTCTTTTCAAAGCTCTTTAGTTTCTTTTTTTGCACTCTTCTCTTCAGAAAAAGCTTTACAGATTCAGTGTACTACTTGCCATGAACATATTCAAAATAAACACTAGGAATAACAGAACATGCTGTGCCAGAAATTGTATTAATTAACACAGACACTGCACAATGTCTGTAATGCTTACACAAAATATGGTTTCATATTTCTGAGAAAAAATTTCAATGTTAAAGCCTCACTCTTTAGTTTTGCAGTGGTTTTGAAAATATATATTTTTAACACTAATTAATATATTTATCAAAAATCCATTCTTACAGTTTGAACACTTATATAGCCTATATATCACAGTTTGAATCTGAATTTTTCTGTTGCAATACACCAATAGATTTTTAGATATTACGTATTTTGTTGTGAAAATATGCCAAAATGAAGCAAAATAATATTTTGCTAGCAAATGGTACATTATTTAAAAAAAAAAAAAAAAAAAAAAAAAAAAAAAAAAAAAAAAAAAAAAAAAAAAAAAAAAAAAAAAAAAAAAAAAAAAAAAAAAAAAAAAATGCTCTGCCGAAATTCTGTATTGTATGACTGTACAGTCTCAAATTTTTTCAAAAGATTTGGTAAAAAAATATTAGCATTATTTGCTACTGTTTGAAACAAATAAAAGGTCATGGTATTTAGAAACTAGCTGGAATATTATGTTACCCAAAAATTCAAGGACTTTTCAAGGACTGGATTACATCAAGGATTTTTCAAGGCCTTTTAAGGACATGGTCAAAGTTCCAGGACTTTCCAGGATCGTAAGAACCCTGTATATTGTACGGGTAATTTTTTAAAGGGGTTTGTACTGCATGTTTGAATGCAGGGTTGCCTCACATGAAGTCTTGTTTATGTCTTTACTGCATTGTATTCTGAACTTTCAAATCACTCTGCCATCTCAAGGATGGGTCATTGCACATTTTACGAAGCAATACACACCCACACACACTACACCCCACTTATCTCTCAGTGACAATGCCTCACCACTTTGCATGCTGTACGTTGTACATACTCTGTGCACTGTGAATTACACTACACTCAGTGCAACACAAATATCATTTACAGAACAGGGAAAATTCCTAAAAAATATTTTTAATGTTTACTTCATTCTATTATTTCGGCACTAAATGCAGCCAGGCAAAGCAATAGCTACGTGACCATTGTAATTTTTGTATTAATCAGCTTTAAAAATGCCATTTTTTCAAACGCTGTTACAAACACTGAAAACGTGTTCTTATTGGCTAACACATTTATGACGTAGTCTTACTTGTTTTGGTTAGCCAAAGCACGCCAGGCACTATTGTGTTTATTGGAATTTTTCAATGACTTAATAAACTAATAAAATTTAGCGAGCCCGGTTACGTAAAAGTTAATTCGGGATATTCAGCCGTTGTTCGGGCATGCGTGGTTGTATGTTTGGTAGCCAACAACGAAGATTTGTTTCACTTGAGTTGATTTTAAAGTAGTGAAGACAGCAATGTAGGCTTATTGGTAGCTCTCATACACTGTGACATTTTAGTTATAGGTTTGAGTTTATGAAAATTTAATTTAATTTCCAGAGAAAAAATAACTTACTACGAATTCAGTTTGATGTTTTAGATCCGACATATAATCATAAGTTTAGGTTTGAAAGGTCAGACGAACAAAGTTCACATGCGTACAAAAAGTGAACCTATCGTGCTTATGTTTGGAATGCGTTTAGCCAAGCCTGGCACTGAATTGTACCACACTCTGGGCACGAGAGACGAAAGGGTTCGAGTTACACGAGAGGGTAAACACAACGAAATAACCAAACTAGATAATACAGGGTGGAAACGATGTATTATCAATTTTCACTCATTACATACAATGCCATCGGGAAGGGTGTACAATAGTTAACATAAGGTTACACATTTATTGCCCACAACATGGCCTGAAGGGACCATACAAATCAATAGCGCAATTATATTCGGGCCCCCTCGACATGCCGCCGGTACGTCATAATAGAGTAATCAAACCTAAAGAAAATAGTAAATAACGTAGGGTAAATACGCGGCTTACCGAGCCGGCAACAAGATGATGACCCGTGCACACGAACCAAAACTGTACACTTACCGACGGAGTGCCGAGAGGGACACGACCTTTCACGGACGGAGGCGGAGACCAGAGTGCCTCTCCGCGGCGGGTCACCAGCTGACGCTGGCCAAGGAAAGGAGGGGAGGGCCAGGAGAGGGAGGGCGGCCCGAACAGTTCCGACGCGGCCCGAGCTTGGCCGAAGGTATCAGTTCCACACACCAGCGTCCACACACACACACGTCTGCTGCCGTAAAAGTAGTTTATTGCTCCCGTTAATCCAGGTCAAAGCACCAAGTCATGTTCGGTGGGGAGAAACCCCAGCACAGAATATTATCGACATTCTAGTAATTGGTTGAAATGACAATAAAATTTTTTTTTGGATACCGTTTCCCAAGATTTTCTTGTAAAAATACAAAATATTTTGTAAAATATGACAAGCTTGAAGATTATTTTGTTTTACATCAAACACTCCTCATAAAAAATATGTCTCACTATTCTTCACAGAACATTTGGAAAATTTAGACAGCTTTATTGACCTGCGACATTCTTGTTGTAGTACCTAGACTGATAAATGTTTTGACATAATTTTACGAACACTTTTGGTAAAGTATTTTTTTTTCTAGTACGCTATATTATTTAAATGAATACAACAGCTACCACACACCACGTTGCTTTAAATAATATGGAGAAGGATAGATGTGTACGCTTTGTTCAATAGAAGGCTTCATTTCTGAATCTGAATGACTTATACTGTGGTCAAACAGCAGAAATAACCAACATGGAGAATAACCACGTGCACAGAACGGAACATGTGTGTGGAAAGAGGAATTAACCCAGATGTGCACGTAAGACGAACATCTTTTCGTGAAAATTTCTGGTTTCTATGAATGCGGAAAACAAGTGATGCTGTCTTTATCAGGTTACAGATATCGTTGTAGCAAAAGCTAGGTATCACAATTTTTGCAGTAAACTTTAACGAATGGTTTCAATTAATGCTGAAATAAAAATTTCTGTGCTTGTCGTCCTATAAACACAAACAAAAATAAAAGTTTCGCAAAGCTTTGTTCTTTTTAATAAGAAAAGCTGTGAACGTCGATTTTCATTGACAGAACTATTCGGTTTCAGGGTCAGTTCTGGAGAGGAGACATCCTGTAGAAATAAAAATTTTAAAAGAAAAAAAGGACAGTTACATTTCAGTGCTTAGAGAAACCGTACACAGAGAAAAATATTTGGTACATTCAACCGTGTACTTCTTTGTATATGGCGAAACAAGCGTGTGAAATTTGAATCAACAAATATTTCCTTGCCACTAAGGTTTAGTTCTCTCAACAACGGTGTTTAATCAAATTAAATGTACATTTTGTTAGAACAACCAAACCAGTATTTGACACATTTCATATATTGCCAAAGGAACAAAGATTTTGTTGGATCATATACATACTTGTTATGCCACATACAAACGTATACATTGTTAACGGGAACAAACATTTTTCTCCGTGTAAACATTTAATCAAACTAAATAAAATAACGTAAATAAAATCTTGTGACGTCAAGGTACACTAGCTTAATTGAAATAAAGTACGCACATTACACACAATCTTTAAAATGACAATACCTGTGTAGATGCAAACCAACTAATAGTAACTTCTCTTGGACTTGATATTGTTCACATCAAAAGAAACAGCGCATCCTACCGAAACTTTATATTCACTTGAGGATTTGTTGCTGTATGGAACATGGGCAAATTTTCCCTCATCTCCTTCGTAGGGTGGTTAGATTACGAACGTTAAAAGTGGACGTGGACATCGCAACGCAAGCAAAATGAGTTTCTTCCATTCATTAACTTGAACTCTGGAAATCCAAGCGTAATCTATACAACATTGTGCTCTGCTATGCTATCTTATACCTAAATAGTAAGGAAACTGGGTCAGTTTGGCACTTTGTAATGTTTAATAAACCTCTTTAAATTAATGTGGTTGATATTATTACATTCGATACTTCTGGAGAACTAGCCTATGCGACTGCGACATGGAGGCTTCCATATTTTGATGTCCTTGAAGGAATCTGTGGGAAACACAGTCTCAGGCAGTAATTTGCTTGATCGTCTGTCACATCTGTTATCTCAGGACATGCACATATAAGATCGTTTCGTACCCATTTCCTTATTCAAGTAGCTCTTGGTCATTTAATATGATGCATGTGATCCAATAAAAATTATTTGCAGCAAATTGAAATAAAAGTGTTCACAGGATTCTCTGAAAATGAACTTCCAGCATTAGGGCCCTGCCAAACTCAGAGCTGTGACGCGAGCAATGTTAATTAGTATTCTACGTGGCTCGGTACTTGTCTAACCTATGTACATCCCACATTAATTGTTCTGTTTTCGGTGAGGCCCGCACTGCTACAAGACTTTTTAGAGTTTTTTAAAAATACTACATGAAAGTACTCAAAAACATTTCATAAATATTTTCCTGTAATTTTAGCCCTATAGCAATATTCTCCTCTTCTAAATGAAGAATTGATTTCTGTCCGATAGCGATATCAATAAAAATGATAGCACTGCCGAACATAATTTAACTTATAAATTACTATAATTGCTCATGCCACGACTCTGGTAGGCAGCGCACTCAATGAACACTGTCTTGTCCATTACTGTAAATTCAAATATTGACAGCGTATCCGTCAGTCGCACTGTAGATCTATGTCAATATTTCGACCAACTAGGTCACACACAGCAGTTTATCAACGCACATTTCACAGGTTTTGCCGTTTACGAACAATATTTCATTCAGTACATGAAAATGCAACACTAAACTACCTAGGGACTTTTAAACTATGTGAAAATGTAAGGCACTTTCAGCATATCTTAAAATGTCAGTGATAATTGTATTTTTTTGCGGTTGTATAGTCTTTACTTATTTCTCATTTTGTGTGGTAAACTGTGTTTTAGTTATTTTCGTAGAATTTTTATGCTAGGCCTAGCAGTCTGTGATTTAATGTAATGTTTTATGTATGTATAATAGAACTATGATACAAAGTAATGCTAATTATCACTACAAATCGGTAATTTAAAAATGGCAAAATTATTTTATGAATTGTAGACAGTATATAAAACAAAGCTAGAACCCATATTGAACATAAATTTAAGTGTAAATGATGTCGAGAACGAGCAGAGGGAAGTGGAATGTAGCAGTAGTTTGACCGGTCCGCCGCGCCGAACCAGGTACACTGCGACGCTCGGACTGCTCTAGTAATCCAACGAAATACGCTAACTTGTTAACTGATATACCAATAGAAAGCTTAAAGAAGGAGAAACAAAATATACTGGGCATGTTTTTCACCTAGACGTTTAGTTTTGCTTATAATCGTTGTCGAATTTCCACAACAATGATAAAATAATACATTCCTTCACTTTGTTGTTTTACGGTGTATAGTTAACTTAAAATTTTTAGGTATTTCTTAACGTATTTACGTAGAACAGAGTTTCTAGATTATTTTGATCTATTTGTTTTAATTGTACGGTAAAAGTTACGCCTCATGGCGGCAGTTTAGTATAACGCTGCACTAACGTGTCACTTATGACTTTGTTGCGCGATTTCGATGTGACGCACACGCATTTCAGCGGTAAAGTTTTGATATGTTATTAAGCATGCTCGACTGTGAAAGTGAGCCAAAACTCAGCTTTGGACAAATTTTTTGGAGGTTAAAACCTTTGATTCCTGGCCTAAAAATAAACAAGCTGTCTACGAATGAAAAGGTGGGTGGGGGGCGGGGGAAGGAATTTGATGCCGTCTGAACAGCTGTCTGCTTCCTCATCCTCTCTCCTTCCCTCTTTTCAACTCCGTTTCTCCCTGGCCTTAAGTACTCCAGACTCATGGCACATGCACACATGTCCTATCATAACAGCATCTAGCTAACAGTGGGGAAGGAAAGCACAAAATCACATGAAGGATATTGTCACAAGTTCCGTTTCCAGACAACTCGTGTGATCGTCACATTACAAATAGGCTTTCGCTCGCTGCGCAGGCTGTCACACGCTGTGCCATCCTACCTTTCATTCTTCTTTTCATCTCTCTTTGTGCTAATCACACACACACACACATTCAAACTCGAGTGCCGTGCACAAGCAGACAGCAAGGAAGCCTCAAGGTCAGCATGACATGGGCCTGCGCGGTAACGGAAGCAAAGCCAGGGCTGTACAATGCCACACGATGGAAAGTTAGGAAATTAAGCTGTGCTAACAAAAGTAGACAACCTTACAGAGCTGTTTGGGGATTTTGTATACTAATCCATCTAAATCAATTTTAACCACATATACCCAAATACTTTAGCAAGACTTACCCATATTAATCACGTGACAACTTTAGGGAACCAAATGATGGTTTCGAACATGTTTCAAATATGCAACACTTTCTTTTCACAAAGCATAGTTTAAAAAAGCTTGTGATTTTGCACACATTACTGACTTCTCTACTAAAATGACTTCGAAATACTATAACCTGATCCCTGTTTGGGCAAGAAAAAACTTTGAATTACAAATAAATCGAATTTCGAATCAACCAAACTCCTCAGCATGTAAAATCCTATCCTTATGTTCGGGACCAAGTGATGGCTTCAATTTACCGTATATACTTGCGTATAGTGCACCATTGTGTATAGTGCGCACCACGATTTTTGCAACAAGTTACAGGGGAAAAAATTTTTAGTGCCTCGCTAGTATGTAAAAAAAACACGGGAGGATGAGCTGAGCGAGCGGTGAAACAGCACGAGGAACACTAAGATGGTGGGGTTAAGGAAGGAGGGGGGAGAAAGGAATGGTAGCTGGCAACATGTAAAAGAGAGAGAAAAGATAACATTCACACTGGTCTTTGAATATATATACTGGGTAGAAGTCGCGAAAGGATAGGAGAAACTATACGCGTTTGAGGAGAAGCTTGGATAATCCACCGCTGCAGTGTGCTGCTGTAATGCCTTGTATCGTCTTAGTTGGTAAATCGCACGCTAGAGCGCTGCACAGTCACCCACCGTCATTCATGACGTTTGCACCCCATGCAGCAGTGAACAAACCGGTTTTTACCTTCCCCTTCTCACCGACATCTACAGTGTGAAACATCACCAATGCACGAAAATACACATACGGACGCGAGGTTTGACCATCGAGATAAATAGACTACTTGGCCCGTGATGTCCGAACAGATTGCATGCTGGGAGAATCACCTGTTCTTGCACATACAATCGCTCGTGTGCTATAAGACTCGATGCTGTTTTACATTTGTATCATTCTGTATTTATTTGTTTTTTCATAACTAAGAAG